>JAXBDA010007072.1:0-18754 GCA_036023075.1 Gaultheria prostrata
TGCAGGAGTTAATTCGATGTACGCGTCTGTGTGTTTGCGAGGTGATGAGAGAGTGATGGTGGAGCGGACATGGAGGGAGGCCGGAGATGGGGTCGTCGGAGAGGACCCTCGCCGGAGAGGTAGATGCCTAAGCAGTAGTTCTCTGTTAACGACCGATTACAGAGGAAGGGAGGGAGATAACGATGACGACAGGCAGAGAGAGATAACGTCGTGTGAAAGAGGGGGTGGGAGGAGAGAGAGTAATCTAATCTCAGCCCTCCATTTCAAGGACTGAGATGGAGTGTCTAAAATTGTGTTAAAATTTGTGTCTCCGGATCCGGTCCCTATATATATATAAAGAGGCAGTGAGCCTCTTCTCTTTCGTCCGGTTATTTTCGTCCCCCATAAATTTACCATTTTAACCACCTCCTACCTAGCTGAAGTTACCTTTTTAACCATCTCCTTTGTTGATGCAGGTGGCATTGTTTTAGACAGCTGGCATATCCTCCCTTCCTCTCTTCCTATAACCTTCTTCCCTTCATTCTCCTTCTCTACGCAAACTGCTCCACCAAGCCGACCGAAGAAATTACTCCTTCCATTACAAATTCTATAGCACTTTGCACCTCATTCTACTTGGTTATCATCAAAGGCCTCTTCTTGACTTGTTGATGCAGGTATCAACTCTCCTCTTCCTATTCTGAAATGCTTCAATTATTTGCTTTGCATGTTTAGGGATATGCAATGCTCTGTTCAAAAAAATATCATAGCTGGTAATTTTGTTTCAAAGAACATCCATCTCTTTCCAAAACCAGAGCAATTCCATCAAAATTACCAGTCAATGGAACAATCTTATTACATAGAATGAGTATAATTGTCCTACACTCTATATGTTTGTTGAAATGTTTGAATGATTTTGTTGGCCAATTCATACTTCCGTACATCTCTCACTCGATGAAAATATACATGCGCATCACCACAGCATGTAGAGATAGGTATACATGTTTTGATTATGGGCCGACAACTTTGATGATCTGAGCCTTGTAATTGACAGCTTGTTGTTTCAGTTTGCACATTTTGCCTTGCGTTGTTACACTTGTTGGGTTATTCAGCTATGTGGTGTGGCAGGCCCTATTTTTATTTTTATTTTTCTAACAAAGGTGTCCGGACCAGCACCGTGACTCATCCTGGACCAATCCCAACGTCCACTTGCGGGCCTGATAAAAGCCGGAGTTAAACTATGTGGCAGACCATCCTGGCCAGAACATCTGTCTGTCGCCAAAATCAGAGCAATTTTACCAAAATTGCCAGTCAATGGAACAACTTATTACAGAGAATGAATATAATTATTATGCACTCTACGTGTTTGTTGAAATGTTTGAATGATTTTGTCTGCATGGTTGGAGAGAGATAATATTGTGTCACACTACACAATTTTCCAAGTAATTCATTCCTCAATTTTGCTATATGAAGTCTTCTAAATATAGACAGAATTAGAAAAAGAGAAAGAGCAACAAGAATTGAATTTCAGTTCCCTCTTCCTGTTGTTTGTCAATTTCGTTTTCAGGTCCCTTTTCCTAATGCGAGTGACTGTTAGTTTACTATGATGGACACCTCTATATATAGGAAATAGCTTTTCAGGAGATGCCTCATGTAGAATATCGTTTACACAGCAAAAGGAATGGAATAATAAGATACAAATATGCCCTGCTATGATCAAACAAATGTCCGAAGAAAAAGATAAAGGTGAACGAAAAACCATGCTTTTTCCATATAATAGCCTTCATACATAGCTCTATTCCTTGCAACCTAACAATATTTACAAGTTTCCTTCGTTTAATAGGACTTGAAATTGAGCAAAGAGCTGTTCGTCGAAAGCGGAAATCCTTGGATTATGCTCCAACCGCTTTGTCTTTGGAACAATTCAAGAAGGATGAAAGAAATAAGAGGAGACGAGAAGCATACACTAGGAAGAAGCAATTGTCAATTCCTGGAGAGCATTCTACGATTGAACATATGTCAAAAGAAAAGAAAGAGGTTAACAAAAAACCGAGCCTTTTCATTCAACTGTCTGGATACATAGCTTTATTAACCAATCTAGCAATATTTACAAGTTGTCTTCGTTTGACAGGGCTCGAACTCGAGCGAAGAGTTGTTCATCGAAAGCGGAAATCTTGGGACTCTGCTCCAACTCCTTTGTCCTTGGAACAATCCAAAAAGGATGAAAGAAATAAAAAGAGACGAGAAGCATATGCTAAGAAGCAGCAATTGTCAATTCCTGGAGTCGCGTGCATAGGTACATTATCTAGCTCTTAATTCAAAAAAATAAACAATGAGAAAAGTTTAAATTTTATTTTGGTTTTGGCAATACCAACTAGGTTTCTTATTTACTTCTATGCTTCTATTCTGCTTCATGATACCTTTGCTTTCTTTTTTGGATAGCTCCTTCAATTGTTGAACCAATCCTCATGGACTTGCATGCCAAAGGAAAAGAACTTGTATCTAGGTTCAGCATTTTTGAAATAGGTAGACATAATATTCTGCAGATACAAAACTGGCGTACTTGGCAATTTAACCTATTGATTGCAATAAACCAATTGACTTACACTGACAATTTTTTTTTATATCTCTAGGTTTGACTTCTTCAACCAATGTTGTGCTTACAAATAAAGGTATATTTAAGTTGCACACTTACTACTCCTTAAGGTATGTATTTAGCACAAGGAATTAGTTCGTTGTTTTTACTATAGGAAAGCATAGTCGATGAGGTGGGAGAAAGAAGAATTCTGCAACATTTGTTGTCCCACCAGAGCCTATGATCTTACCATCACAACAGCCATGTAAGCATTGTCATGCACTTAGATTTTACATAGAACCTGATGGCTTTTGCTGTATGAATGGTCAAGTGTCTTTGCTCCTTATTAATTGCCCTCCAGAGCTGCAACTTCTTTTTCAATCAAATTCTGAAGAAGCAAATGAGTTCCGTACCTTTGTCCGAACGTATAACAGTTCTTTTGCTTTTACATCCTTTGGTGTCATATATGACAAGCCACTGTGCAAGAGAACTCAAGGTATCTATACGTTCCGGATAAAAGGACAGGTTTACCATTTTATCAATGAGGTCCAATCCTCCAACGATAAGCTTTCACATTTGCAGCTATACTTCTATGACACGGATAATGAGGTTGAAAATAGAATCAAATTCTCTCAGAGTAAGCATTCCATGAGAGCTTCAATTGTTGAAAAGCTTATTCATATCCTTCAACAAAATCCATATTCAGCGTTCTTTAGGAGTTTATCCGGGATTGAGGAATTAGACACACATCAAATCATCATCAGATCTGATCCCGGATTGGATCAAAGAGTCTATAATACTCCTTCAGTCTCACAAGTAGCAGCAATATGGATCGAAGCTGATACTTTGAATGAACGAAGAGAATGAGCCTCACAGAGAAATTCTTGCACTTCGACCTATCATGCTATAGGAGTTGGGCCTACTAACCTGACAAGACGGAACAAAGCAGATTATGCTTGTGATAAAATTAAACAACCCTTTATTGTTCATTCATAAATGGCCCCTATCTATCAAGTCTATAGTGAACTCTCATTTCTGGCTATAAGTAATTGTTATTCTAGATCCTTTAGTTCAGTTTCTTTCTTGAGGCGACGTGCAACTTAATTCCCTCCATACCATCTTTATTCCTATTGCAAGCTTTCAATGAATATATAGATGTTTTCATGTATTTGATGAAATTATTCACTTTGTAGTGATCTAGAGATTTGAGGCAAAGAAATGAGAGCATTTGTATTTTGGAACTGATCTTTTAGCTTTTGTTGCTATGACCAAATTTTAGGTTCCCTGTGATAGTACACTGCAATTAATTTTTTTGCTGCAATTTTTTTTTTTTTTGGGGAGTTCAAGTGTATGCATCAATTTCATGCTTCCGTCTTCCTTACATTTGACGTTACAAGTAAAGCATGTTTATTTACTACATTGCAGAACGTGCATAGTTGCAACTCTAAGAAAATACCTATAGCGCCAGTTAACACCATCAAGTTCAAAACCAATTTTGCTCATGCCCTTCAAATTGTAAGCTTGCATTTGCAAAAAAAGAACACCCAGCGAAGGGATTTATGAATGTATTCAAGTGTTAGGCTGTTGGCTGCTGGAGTTTGGTATGAACCCACGTAAGTATCACAAACCAATTTCTCATGAGCAATTTTATTTTTAACTGTAATAATTAAGAACTCTAAAGCCTGGCTATACTCCTAAAATGATTATTATGGACCTTTATTTCAACATCTGAAATGATGCAAGTGTTTACCCTACCAATGAATGTATGGATTCTTGATGAAATCAAGTTAACGCTCCTTGCATAACAGTTTGTATTTGTTCGTGAATGACTAAGTTATCAATCAATTGATTGCTCATTTGACTGGCTTTTGAATCATTACAACAGGGTTTCTCAAGGAACTGAATTGCACGGTGATGACAGTGTAAATGAATTCTTGTCAATGTAGTGACGGATTTCTTGAAGGCAAGGCTTAGGATGCTTTAGTAGTTGCTATAACCTGGTGATTCTCTCTGCATTCCTGTCGTGAAATTTCGGTTCCTCTCTTTTGGTATTATATTCAATTATTGATGTCCTTGTACATAAATCGTTCAGGATTGCTAAGAGCTGCTTGGCTATAACCTTGGAGGCAAGCCTTGCAATTCTGAAACACTATTGTTGGGCTCCTAGAAGGTAACAGATACTTCATCAATGTCGTTCTTAGGCAAATTCTTTTGCCATTCTTGAAGTGAAAACGAAATTTTTGATACATTACAAAATTAGACCAAAGAAAAATAGCAATATATGTCCGTGTGTTACCATATTTATGCATATGAAGTTCCTAAGTTAGCTATGCAATAGAAAGTCAGCGTGATGATTTTGTGACAGAATTTTTTTTTGCTGATTATAAACATATATGGTGGTTGTGAATTTTAGCTAATCTTGGGTTTTTTTAAATTTCAAAGACTCGAATGCTCTAGCCGATCAACAGAAAAAGAAGAGGAAACTGCTACGCATGAACCTTAAGACATTTTGACCACTGCCACTCCTTACCTGGCCTCGCAAATCCTAGTAGTCTTCATTGCTGAAGAACCCAAAATTCATTCAATGTAAAGGTAATTTCATCTTGATTCCTCTCCATATTAGAAGTTTTAAAGGTCTTTTTGGTGAAATCAAGTTAGAGCTCCATTCATAACAGTTTGTGTTGACTAGCTTTTGAATCCTTAAAGCAGGTTTTCTCGAGGAACCGAATTGCACGGTGATGATAGTGTAAATGAATTCCTGTCGATGTAGTGACAGATTTCTTCAAGGCCAGGCTTAGGATGCTTTGGTTGCTAAAAAGTGAAGTCTTATGCTTTTTGAAGACAAAACTCAGAGATTTTGGGCTGCAACTTTGAGTGTATGTAAATAAATTAGAGAATTTCTAGAATTATGTTCATGAGCTTTGTTTTTTTGTAAACTCCTTGCAAATATAAATTGACGCCACTTTCTATTTTCTGAATTTCACTTCTTACAATTGTTTCGATTAAGTATTTGTTTCTCTACTGGAGCTCCGCACTCCAAACATGCAGCATAATTTTGAGTAAATATCCTGTGTCAATGCATACCTTTTGGTCGCGGGTGCGGGCCTTGCCCGTGATCACCTCACTAGTAAGTGAATAGAGTATGTTAAGTGAATAGAGTTGTGACGGTCCCAAGTAACATGACTTGATTGAAGGAACAAATATTGGTCCTTGAACCCTTTTTTTTTTTTTTTTTTTTTTCAGTTCAACAAAAGCAAACTTTTTTTTAATTATTTTTTGAAGGAAAAAATGTTGCTGTTTTATTTTTGTGTTTTTGTTCTACATTGTCGGACAAGGGACCATTATATGACATTTTTCATATATAGTTTTATCGAAAATTTCTCGGATCAAGTCCTTCCCAGTTATTTTTTTATTATTCCTCGTAGAGACACTTTAAAATCACGTTTCAAGCACATTGAACGGTTTAGATCATCAAAATTCGAACGGAAAACACGAAGTCCGCAAAATAAGGAATCCCTTATTAGAAGCTTGGGCTATATATATTTGTGTGCGTGTGCAATTTTGAATTTAAAGTATTAGGTTCAGTTAGTTGTGACAGAAGCCGTATCATTAGCTAATTCATTACATTTTTTTTTGTCTATGTAGAGATACTTTACATTTTTGCTAAAAGTATTTAGGCTGAGTTTGCCATTTGATTGATTTTATGGGATTTCACATTTTAGCATATTGATTTTATGGGATTTCACATTTTAGCAAAATCAACATGCTAAAATGTGAAAATCCCAGAAAATCATTTAGTTGATTTTATGGGATTTCTCATAAAATCAAATGACAAACTTAGCCTAAAATAACTAAAAATGTTAAAAGTGGTTAATGTATGTGCGGAGATGATCTGTCTCGAAATCAGTGTTTAGTCATTTTGCACTTTTAGCAAAATAAAAATAAAATGAGAAACTATCCCAACCATAGAAAATCCACTAAGAGTCAATAGGTTTTGTCCTTTATGATTTCAACCTTAAAGTTTGGATTAAATAACGTGAATTTTGAACTCTAATCATCTTTATGAGTATTTGAATGAGAGAGCCATCTCAGAGTAAATTCGAATATAGTGACATATTCTTGTTGACGGTATCAGCCAATAATTTTGTTTTAAATACTTATCAAATGAAAAAAGTTTAGCAATTTAAGAAGATGATGTGGGCTCTAGCAAGGCTCCTCAGCAAAAGGACCTTTACTTTAATGAAAACTATAGGTTTCTCTATGACTGTGTAAATAAAAGGCGCGCGTTAAACTATTTGGACAGTTATTTGTTTGGATCAAGACAAAGGCAGTTATGGTTCTAATGAAAGTCATATTCAGACAATCAATTGTCTAATTTAAAAGGAGATAACCGCTTGGTTCAAATTAAGAGGAAAATTGTTCAAAATTCAAAGAGAAAGAAGAGGAGGCCTATAAATATCACCCATCCAACAATTTGAAGCCCCGATCAATCGTCAAAAGGCTTTTCTTTTTATCAGTTTTACTTTCCTGAACTTTACAACATTTTCTAGGAGTAAGAGTAACGTAAGATCCTTATCGATTATAACCTTGAGTTCTTTTGATTGTACCCCTTTTGAAGTTTAATAAAGTTTCACTTTGTTAGTCTTCAATCCCCTGTTTGCTTACAGAGAAGTCCTGAAAATATGGTAAGGAACCAAACTCCACTTCTAAACACCACATTCTAGCATCAATTTTGTCACTTAAGTTCTTATCGATAAGAATTGATTTAAATTGACAAACAATTTTTGACGCGAGAAGAAGGACATCATTTCTAATTTGGAAGTAATGACACCAAATAAAAGATCTAAAGGACAATCAAATGAACCATCACATGAAAAATGATGGGAATCCTCACCAGGAGAATGGCGCTGCAGAGAATCTTGATCAAAGGATTCCAACAAATGGCCATGATAATGGCCAAGACATCTGTGGGAGGCGCTTCCCCGGAGTTACCCCTCTGCTCCTTCTGGTTCGGTACGGAGAGGTGGCTGGACCTCACTGAGGCCCTAGCTGTTGGCCTGAGAAGGAGACCTACACATGTGAACAAACGCTTTAGTGCCATGCCCGGACGGTGGTTGTCCGGGATGGCACTCTAACGGTCAAATCAGTGACTGGAGAAGGAGAAGTGAACTGAAAATTCTAGAGAGAGAGAGAGGATCCCCCTTGTGAGGTAGATGGGCGCCGTATTTATAGGCGGGGGAGCGTGGCTTCCACGCCCCGCGTACGCCTCACGCACACCATCCGTACCTGACACGATACCTGATCCATCAGAGTGCCTTGGGTAGACGCAACACTTCGGCTGACGTCACGCCTGCAGGTCAACTGGTTTGGGAATACTCCCCGGCTGATCACGTGATCCTGCAGCCTGCTAGGCAATTGTCTGGCACCATTAATGACCTGTCAAGCACGCCTCAACTGAGCCCCTAACAGTCCCGAGCGCCATTAGATTATCCGACATCCACCGATTCGGTCTAATCAGTGCTCGGGTGTGTTGGTCATGTTGGCTGCCGAGACTGGAGCTCACCAGGATCAACCGATCCGAGCGGTACGCCCCTGATGGTTTTGCCGTACGTGATAAGACCGACATCCACCGATTCGGTCTCAATCAGTGCACGATATGCAGGCTGCAGTTGAAGCCGAAAGGGACGCTTATCCGGGATCCACCGATCCGAGCGGGTAGCGTCCTGTGCCCATCCGAGGGGGCTCCACCGAGGGCTTACACCCGAGAGGGACGCCCACCCGGGATCCACCGATCCGAGCGGGTAGCGTCCTGTCTCCATTCGAGGGGACTCCACCGAGGGCTTACACCCGAGAGGGACGCCCACCGGGATCCACTGATCCGAGCGGGTAGCGTCTTGTCTCCATCCGAGGGGACTCCACCGAGGGCTTACACCCGAGAGGGACGCCCACCGGGATCCACTGATCCGAGCGGGTAGCGTCTTGTCTCCATCCGAGGGGACTCCACCGAGGGCTTACACCCATGTTCGTCGTCCTGGAGACGGGGAGAAACTGTCCTAATACCTGTCGAGATTGGTACCGTGCTGGGAGCTGCCGAAGGTGTATTCTTTTCAACGGGCTCAAGTCGGTTCGATCTACAATTGCTTTCGTCACTTTTGGACAGGCGTCCTGCTGACCCTTCATGTCCCCAAGGCATGGGAGTAAGCCTTATGGCTTGCCGTGAACCCGGCCGCTACAACACATCCCACAATAGATGGACGTGCAAAATTGAACAAGGCAATTGGCCTAAGCATTGGCCAATCCCAAGAATAAATCAACACAAGAACTTATTACCCTACTGAAAAGGGTAATGACATCACACCGACAACCAATAGAGAATGTTGTAAATCCAACAGATGACATACCTCAAGATAGCCAAGGATTGGATACGTCAGAAATACCTGGGCAACAGCCACAACAGGTATATACTAAGCCTACTTTTGATAATGTTTTTACTAGGGCAAATCGTGTTCCTTTGGGAACCAATCAAATTGGTAGAAACACACCAGTATGACAGACTGATTTTTATCAGCCTATTCCAAATCAAACATCTGGAAATCAAGGGTTTGGAAACACTGCCAATATACAAAATTATAATGGTAAGGCCTATTTTGGCTAAAAAAGTAAAGCCGCTTTTTCTTTTGTCTTTATTTGATTTTTTTTTTGCGTTAATTAGTTTTGTGTCAAACTTTTGTGGATTATTGGTTCTTTTTTACGAGAGGAATCGGAAAACTAAAAAATTATAACCCCAACTTAATGTTTTCCAACTAAAGACAAAAAAAATCCAAAAAAGCAGATTTTTTTACTTATTTACATTTTTCTTCAAAAAAAAATAAGAATTATGATATATTTTTTTTACTTTTCTGATTCCTCTCGTCGAGAAGAACCAATAATCTACAAAAGTTTAACACAAAACTAACTAACGCAAAAAAAAAATCAAATAAAGACGAAAAAAAGCAACTTTACTTTTTTAGCCAAAATAGACCTGATCAATATGTACCAAATTATAATGGTATTGGACAAAACCAACATATACCAAATAGGTCAGAATTATTACATACCAAATGCAAGTGGTATTGGGCAAAAACGAGGTGTGCCTCATTTGGCACAATATGCTCAAAATGTACCTAGACAACGGGACCCTTTGAGGGATCCAATGATGTTTGAATTCCTTTGTTACTAAATATGTCAACCAGAGAGCAAAACACTTATAATGTTATCTGTCATTGAAATAGTAGTAAAATATAGAGCAAAAAATTAGAGAACTTTATCTCGATCGAACCCCAATTCTCTCTCTCTCTCTCTCTCTATTAAACACTCTGATTCTCGTTCTCACCATTGACGATTTGTAGATTCTGGTGAAATTTTGCAGTTCCAGCGATTATTCCGACAAAGTCAAGTAACCCTGATTGTCATTTTGTTGGGACATGGCAGATGGTTAATAGGCATTTGGAGTTCCAAATAAATGTGTCACTTTCCATCCCAATTGGAGTAACGAACTCTATAATGGGGATGAAAAATGTATATAAAACCCCATTAGACATGATATACATGATAAATGCGGGACTAATTGATTCTGAAAAGGAATGTGTTCGTTTCAAGCTTCCAAAATCATCCATTCTCCCACAGCACGAGCCCAATAATGTTCTTCTTGTAATTATTATTTTTATTTCTCCATCTCCCCCCTCCACTCATTATTCCGAAAACTTTAATCAAAACTAAAATAAATAAAAACTCGTACATGTCCCATTGTACAATGGCGGAAAATTCCAATCTCCACATCTAATTTAACTCCTCTATTTATAATTTGGGTCCTTCCTTCTACTATTTAGGTTGACAATAAGCAAATAAAAAAACAATAAAAAAAAAACACAAACTTCAGTGTACTTTTTACACCTTAAATACACTTTCACACACTTTTATAGAAATTTTTATTTATTCCAATACTCTTTTTACGACATCCTGTGATCTGATTTTAGAATTTAAGTATACTTTGTTTTCCATTTGATAAAATAGAAATCTCATAAAATCAACCTATTTTAGCAAATGCAAAATGATTGATTTTAGCAAATAATTTTTTTATTTGCTAAAATCAATTATGGGATTCCCATTTTATTAAATGGGAAAGAAGGCCTAATAATTTTATTTTTTTGTTTGATATTTTCTCTGTCCTAGCACAATTTTATAGTACTCCAATAAAGTTGTTTGACCTTTCATAGCTTGGTAGCCACCTTCATTTGAATTGTCTGCGATACAGACAGTGATATAGATTCATAGAGGGAGAAAGGGAGAGAGAATTCTCAGATACAGACGCCTGACCTTTTCTCTCTCCAAAACAAGGCTCGAGTCTTCGTCACTGCAACCCCACTCTCTCTGTCTTTCTCTAGACTGGAAGCTGCCTCTTCAATTAGTCGACCCATCGAAGGATAAAAAATGACCATGGAGCGATCCAACTCAACGGAAGCTACTAAAAATTCGACGGTTCTGTCAATCGAGTGCTTAAGGGGGAGCTCGACCGGCGACGAGTGGACCGGCGACATGTTACAGACCGGCGACATCGTCGAAGAGTTAACGATCGGGAACCGAACCGGGCTCGTAAAGGCGCCGTTCGAGAAGGGAAGGGCCGGTGTCCAGAAGATCCTTCACAACTCGTTCAAGGCGAAGACGACGTCGATCCTGGTCCGAGTCCGACGCGGCAGGGATGAGTTCGCCGAGTTACAGGCAAGCTTTTAAATATCTGCACTTAAAACGCTGAATAAGTGAAAAATCGCACGCGTATTGGCCCGTTCTCGTTATCTTTAGATACTGAATAAAACCGTATTGGTTACAGGCGTGTATCGTTCCAAACGAGTCGGCTGGGAGGAAGCAGTATATGCTGAGGTCGATAAGTGATCCGAATTACGCCGTTGGATTCGTTGATCGGACGGAGGCGGAATGCCTTGATTTGCAAGGTAAATTTGTTCAACGCATTTCTCGCTCTTTGGAATTTGGTGGGGGTTGACTTTGTTTACAGCGTGTGTTGACTCACTGACAGCTCTGTATCACTGGTTGCTCACAGTCACACGAGTCGCACTTCCCGCACGTATCAAGACATTTTGCTTTCCTGTGTACAACTATGGCTAAATAGAGTTTAATGCACCGTGAAATTTTCTTCTGTTTTCTCCATTTTTAAATTATTTGTTGTATAGTAATATTTTCTATCATTCAAGATCTATATCTCATGTAAAAAGTATTTTTAACTAGAAAACATATGCAAATTTTATCATGTTAGAATAGAAAAAGGGACAAATAAATTGGGTCGAAGGGAGTTAAAGATTAAGTAATTTGAGCTTGACATAAGATTAACTGGATTGGAGATTGTTTAGATATGCACATAAAAATTTATGCGTCGAAGTTCAAACTTACCGCGTTTCAGACTTGTTCAACTTTGAATCTAAACTTGTACAGCTTACTACTTAATTCCACTGGACTATTGCTTATTTCGATTTTCAGTACCGTGAATAAGTATTTCCTCTTTTGTCTCTTGTTCAATTTTTTCCCTTCTCAGACTCGGTTAAGATACACATTTTAAGAATATAGATAAGATCACAATGCATTTTAAAAACATGCTAGATCGCACGTTCGAACCCCCACTTCCAGCAAAGAACTCTTGGAGTTGCCGGATATTTGCTCGATTATTAACTTCGGGCTCCGGGATTAGTTAGGTGAGCGTAAGCTAGTGCGACACTTGGTTGAAAGAAAAAAGTTCTCACTCTTCTTAGTCCCAGGTAGGAAATAAATCGGCATTACAGTAATGGACTATTGTGAGAGCTGAACAAAGGTTGTGATTAGTGTCTTTTGGACTACTATCAGTTTCCATCTGCCAGCTGTAGTTTACATCTTTTAGAGTGGATTTCTTTGGTTTTTTGAATGCCAGGAGTCCATTTTGTTAGTGGTTTGTCCCGCTGCTGATAGCTCAGCTTGTAAAGGTGTTTTCTCTGTGAACAAAATTTGGACTTTGAAAGTTATCTCTTCCCGTTTCAGTTAATGCACCATGATCTAGGTAAAACTGTAAAGAAGATTGACAAAGCTGAAAAGAACAGGGCATAATGTGCAATTGAATGCGGGCTGTGGCTCTTGCTGATGCTTAAACAGGAAAGGTTTCATTGTAATGTTTACTGATGTTGTACCTTCCTTATTCTAAGTCAAAAAATTGTAATTCCCATGCCACTTGGAGGCAAGATTCTGCTTAGGACGAGATCGTTGTCATTCACCTCATTAATTCAGTGACTTTCAGTGAAATGTCAAGTGTAGCTCAAAATGATACGCAGAGCACAAAGTGGTTATTGTTTCCTTGATCTCCAAACCATTACAGTAGTTTATTAGATGGTTCATCACTTCATCCTATCTTTTTGATGGATTTTCTATTGTTTTGTTCCTTGAATGTTTAACTCTGGCCGCTAGGTTCATGACAGCAGCCGGTTAAAACTGTGGCGAAACCATAAACAGGCCTGGTGATTGTAGAATATTAATGCTTACATTGTTTGAACATCACGACATTTCTTGGTGAATGGCCTCATGAGGCTCAGTTCTATTTGATCAGCAGATAGGTGCTTTGTGAATTCAAAAATTAAATGGCCTTTCTACATCATGGCTTATTGCGGGGAATTGTCGTTATCACTCAAGAATTGCATACAATTTCTTGAATGGCAGAATGACTTCAAAATTATATATGTTGCAGCTTTGAACATAATCTGAAGCCCTTACTTCACTTGCCAGCTTTTCTTTTCCTTTTTGATTCAGAAACCGAAGCTTTAGAACTATACACTCTTCGTATCTTATTATTGTCTACCCTTTTCCTCTCTTAAATGATATAACCAAATTGCATGGCAGCTTCAAGGACATCAAGGATGGTGAATGCATTAGCTATGACCAAGCTTCAAGATGGATATGTCTCGTACCCATGGGAAAGGAGAATGCAAGAGTCGCTACCGGTTCCCAATTCAAGCTGTTTTCATTCCATCATCGTCCTCCCTAAAGCCTCAGACAGAGTTGCTTCTCGGCCCAATGATTTGGAGGACACTCTTGCTAGAGCAAATGCGTGGCTTAATGTCTCTCAGGCATCAGGGGTGCCTATAGTTTTCATGAATATCCAGACTGAATCCTTGCTTATCAAGGTACTTTATTTTCAAACCAAAGCATTGCAAGACAAATGCCTTAAAGCAGTGCGCCATTTTAAAATATTACAATGTGCTTATGGAGCGACCGCATAAGCTTTGATGGCTAAGGGATGCATGTGTCAATATGTTGCCCAGAAAGCCAATTGTAACAGTATGAGGAATGGGAACAGAGTACACCACATGCCTAAATTGTGGTACACTGGGGTAGGGGCTTCTATGGATAACGACATTAAAACTTGCTCTTTTAAGCGATAAATATCTAGTAAAACTATGTAGTCTCGAATTGGTCATACAAAACAAATTTTGAGGAGCATAACCAAAAATTTTACATTTTCTATTTTAATGGCTAAATTGTTTCCTCAATAAGTGGATTTTTTGGGAAAGACTTTGTGCATCGGTTTGGATCACTAAATTTACCAGTTTGGAAGTGTACCATGTTTGGGAACGTGCGTACCAAAACGTAATTTGCTGGGGTGTTAGCCCTCCTGGTTATGCAGCCTAGCCTCTTATTATGAGAATTAACATTGATTACCATAATTGTTTATTAAGAGGACTGACAATCATCAAGTTCATCCTGATTTTCTAAAAACTATAAACCTAATTGGAGTTGAATTAGCTAAAGAATAGAAATAACGTATGAATCCATTCCTTTAAGAGCTCTTTGTTGAAAGATACACATTCTTTCTTGAAGGAGTTTAGATGCTTACATTAGTTATTCGTATCATATCAGTTATGTATGCATGTATCCTATTTTTATTTATTTTTTGTTCCAGAAAGGATGATGAATGACAGCCTATCACTTAGAGTTTCTAGTTCTGAGGCAGCCTTGAGGAAGAGGGGCTTCTGACTTGTTTTAGGAAAAAATTGTGGAACAAGTGTTTAAAATACTTGATGGAGTTCCCTCTCCATATTCATCGTGACCAGTATGAATCCTCTTCTGTTCTCATCCCTTTAGAAACTATTCCATTCCCTTTTTCGACGCATCCTAATGCAATTAGAACTCGAGATTAATTTGTCGTGTATGTTATGTGGCACAACTTGATCGCATCATTTAGCCGAATTTAGCTATTCCCATAGTTTTCATCTATATTAGCTTTAGCTATTTGAATTAACTGAAAATATAAACTTAAATGTCACTCTTCTTCTTCTTGCTCTTGGTGCAGATATCCGGAGAGACGGCTTCTTCTACTGTAAATGCCGGATCCTTATCGGATTTAACAAATCTTGCGAATACAAGCCTTTATGGTTTTGAGGATTACCACGGAGTAGATATTGGTTTAGTCAGAGCAGTTCGCCTCTGGTATTCTCCTCTTGGAGGAGAGGTTCCTTTTGAGATTAAACTCAAAGAAACCGACGTGAAGCTTGGTTTTGCCATTAGCCGCACAGAAGAGGTTAGTCTTTAATTTTTGTGCTTGCAGATAGCAACATAGGATAAGCGAGCATCTCAGAGCTCTATTGGGAAAATACTGTTCTGCATTCTTTCAGAAATGGAAGATCTTGGTGTTCAGAAAGAAGAATAAATCAAAACTGAATCTGCTTTGCAACTCTCCTGATAGAATATTCTTAGAACTGGATTCCGGTTTTATCACTTCAGCAGTGGACAAAGCAACTGAATAAAGAAACAACAACAAACAATCATTTGAAAATCTCCAAGAATATCTTATGAGAACAGGTCAAGCATTAAGATATTACTTAGTTTTTTCCAGAGAAGACTTTTCAATATCAGTGAATCTACTACTGTAAGTGTATGTTCTGAACCTTCTTAGTTCTTAGAGCATAGACATGGGTTGCTACACACCGAATTTATGTGCAACGTTTTCAACCAGAAGGATTTGGCATTTTTTGATTTTTAGTTTCAACTCACACACCAATCAACGTGGCTGATGATTTCAAGAATGTGACTCCCACATCATTCTGTAAGTTCTTTAGGACATAGACATTAGTCTGCTGTACAAACAGAATTTCTAGACAGAAGTTTGGCACACAATGATGTGCCATTTCCTGGTCTTTCATTTCAAGCTAAAACACCAATTATTTCATGCCACATAATTATTGAAATTCCCTTAGAATATAGACATCCACGTGCCATACAAATGTAATTCCGTACAAAAGTTTCATACATGATTGATGTCTCATTTGATGTTCTTTCAGTTCGAGTGAAAACATCAATCAATGTGGCTGACAATAACTTTAAAATGTCACAACCAGATCATGCCACCTGGATTTACATCTAAAAATTTCATCTGAAAATCGTTTCCCTTTATTCACTTGTTTCCTTTGCCATGTCCTTCATGCCTTTCTCATCTTCTCTTTGTTGCTACAGGGTTTCATTTATATTTCTTCTGTCATAGATGGAGATGACAATGCACCTTCAACCCGATCAGGACTCAGCAATCTATACAAAGAGGCAATTACAGCATCAAAACTATTAGTAATCTCCCGAGTGTCCAACAAAAAAGTACTCCCCTGGATAGTTTCCCCCACAGGTGCACTCAGATGCTTTGATACCGTCTCGCTCAGCCAAAAACTCTCATTACACCTCCATGCTAGGGTACCTATCACCCTCCACGTCTTCTTGTGGGACCGATCATTGGCTTCTTCAAGTGGGGCCACCACCAGGTTCAGGGTTAATTCCTCCCCATCGGTGTTTCCATTCCCACCAGGAATGCAATTCTCGAGCATTCCAAGTGAAAATCAGATTGTTCCCTCATCTTCTGAAGTTCCAGGTGAGAGGGAAATTGCGGAAAACAGGGTTGGTAGAGATACTGCCGGAGAGTACTCATTTAGGTTCCATGATTTTTCGCTGCCGAACAATTGGATATGATTTTCTTTTTTCTGTTTCCTTTTTGTTACAGGTTGTCTTGGTTAATGTATATACACAATATGAGTCAGAAACACTTCATTTCAGCTTGTATAATTCAATTTTCTCTGTAGATTGCTGTTGTGATTGCTGTCAAGTTATGCTCGAGACTTTTGTCACGTTGATGTTTCCATGTATAATGGAGGCCATGTAGCTTGAAGGTTAGATAAAAAGGATAATACCATCATGTCGCTTAACCCGAGCCCGAGGGGTTACTCCGGTTGGTTGCAGTAGTAGTCACTCGACAATGCGGGTTTTAGGAAGCTTTTGGTCTATCCCGTAAGCGTGCTATAAATTCCAGTTTCGGGTAAATTCTAAAAAGTGTTATAAGTTCGTGCTTTGGGTCAATCCAGACGGAACTTTTGTGCCAATTTTAATTTGGCCCGACTAATGAACAGTGAGATTGATTATCCGGATTAGTCCTGAATTGATCGGTCTCTACCGAATTACTCCCTCCGTCCGGATTTGTTTGTCCACAAATATACTTTTTCAAGTTCCAAAATACTTGTCCATTTTCAAAAGTCAAAGCATAAAATATGAGAAAATGAATACACTCAAAAGGTAATGGGAAAAAAAATTTAAAATTCCCAAAACGGACTAACAAATCCGGATGGAGGAAGTATTAAAATCAGATTCATGACTAATCCACGCACAAGGAGCTAGAAAATCAAGGGGATGGATAATCGAGAGGACCCTTGGTATTGGAAGCCGACACCCTTTTTGACACGGTGGTACAAGGTACCTTGACATAATTTCGATCCTAATGAATGAAAACCATCTTCTTCAATGAGATATGAATGTAGACAGACAACTTGATGTACAACCAGCTGCATCGTTTCAATTAGCAAACATTGAACTTTTCTTCATATTGGATGTCTAAGATTTGAATTTATGAGGTGGACCCAGTGGCTTAGGCTGAGTTCCACTAAGATATGTTCCGTTTTTGAATATTAAGGGCTGGTTTTCCATTTGCTAAAATGGCAAACTTATAAAATAAAATGGGTGATTTTAGCAAATGAGAAAATCAAGTGTTAAAATCAACCCATTTTAGCAAAGGAAAGTGAGTTAATTTTAACGTCTGGCTTTCTCATTTGCTAAAATGGGAAACTCATAGTCAAATCAACAAATCATTCTCCTCATATAGATACCAAATATACCGTAGTAGAAACTCACTCTTACTGTATTTTCGGTATTCTTGGACTATAAGTTTTCAAATCAGTATGAGAGGAGAATGACTTGTTAATTAGACAACTTGTAGTACGGAGTATAAAGAATTCAAAAAATACCAACTGTAATGTAGTGGAAACTCCCGTTTCAAAAAAAAAAATGTAGTGGAAACTCAGCCTTAGTTAGGAATTGACTACTGTTTTGGAAAATTTCTCCAACTTTAATAAAAAATTTAATTTTTAATTTAAGAAATTTTCATTTTTTAATGTCTTGATGGAAGAATCGCGGAGGTAGTTAGAAAATAAAATGAGCAATTATTAGGTAGAAAATGTGAAGAAATGTTGCTTCAGTTTATCACTTGGTATAATGTTCAAAGATTTGGGAGAGGTGAAGGCGTCAGAAGGCAGATTCAGTGGCGATACTGCGGTGGGAGCAAGATTCATTGGTGATCCTCCACCCACCTCCATGAGCGGAGTCCTGGGTCCGATATTAGAGCTGAGCGGCTTTATATTTGTTTTTTTCTTTTTGTTTTGCTTTTTGTTGTATTTTCGGACAGGTAATGTCCTTTGCTTTTTTATACTCCCTCCGTCCCGAATTTGTTGTCCATTTACGGATTTGCGTGTCATTTTTCAATTATTTATCTCTCAATCTATAATGTGTTTTACAATTTTGAAAATTTTGTTTAATAGTACTCATCGAAAACTATCAAACAAGATCCCTATTGAATATATACAACAGTACACATTGAAAAATATAACCAATTTGTAGCGGCCGGGCTCGGCATGACCCATCTGGCCCCGTGCCCACAGCTTGGTTCACCCCTGTTGACCCAGACCAATGATAGTCGACGTGGTAACGAATGTCCGGGACCACGGTCCTGTGGGCGCCGTCGGGTGCGGAACGGCACCCAGTCCGACCTCGGTGCGGAGCGGCACCCAGTCCGGACTCGGCAAAAAGCAGCGCTCAGGGGAACGCTTGGCA
>JAXBDA010007073.1:0-18748 GCA_036023075.1 Gaultheria prostrata
TCCCTCCACCCCCCGCCTTTTGATCTCCTCCTCCACCCAACACCGCCCTCTCTCTCTCTCTCCTCTCTTTCTCTCTCTACATTGCACTTTCTCAATCTGTATCTATCTATTCATTCCTTCTGGACCCAAAATCCCTATCTCTCTCCCCTGATGTGGCTCCAGCGGGCAAACCCACCGGGTCGGGTCCGCGCCTCGTCGTCGAACTTCTCCACCTCGTCGTTCAAAGACATCCAGAACCTCTTCTCCTCCGACGAAGATTCCGACAACCACCACCGGCCCAACAAACCGAAACACCCCTCCGATTCATCCCCTCGCGCCTCCATCTTCCACCGCGTCCGCCTCGCCAACTCGCTCCTCCGCGCCTGGTCGACTCACCTCAACTCGTCCAGACTCAATGCCGCCGAATCCGAGCCGCCGTCGATCACCATCCCCGGCGCGGAGACCCGGATAATCGTCTACTTCACGAGCCTTCGCATCGTCCGTTCGACGTTCGAGGACTGCCAGGCCGTCCGATCGATCCTACGCGGATTCCGCGTGGTAATCGACGAACGAGATGTTTCCATGGATTGCAAGTTCATGGACGAGTTACAGGGGATCCTGGCTAATCAAATCAAGGGGAAAATAACGTTGCCTAGGGTTTTTATCGGGGGGAGATATTTCGGTGGGGCCGAGGAGGTGAAGCAGCTGCACGAGGTCGGAGAGCTGAAGAAGGTGGTCGAAAAATTGCCGGCGGCGGATCACGGCGTTTGCGATGTCTGCGGTGGGTATAGATTTATCCTCTGCGACGAGTGTAGCGGAAGCCATAAATGTTACACGGAGAAGAGTGGGTTCAGGACGTGTGCGGCGTGTAGTGAGAACGGTCTGATCAGGTGCCCTTCTTGTTTATGAACCGTCTGATTATTATTAGGAATTGATGAAAAAAATTAGAAAAGAAAAAATGGAAAAGGAGAAAAACAAAAAGAGGGTAAGCAAATTAGGGAATGATGACATTTTAGTTTTGTATTTTTTTTTTCTTTTTGGAATTTTAAGGGGGTGTTTTTGTTAGGATTGGGTGGCACAGGGTAAGATAAGGTAAACATGCACCCATGGAAGTGCTGCCCGTGATAATCATTTACTACTGACTTGTTGAAATGTGTAATGTAAAAAGTTGTTGAAAACATGTGGGAGTGGGAGGGGCCTTCATCACATGGTCTAAAAAAAGAAATTTTTTTAACTGAGCAAAAAAAAAAGATTTTTTTTTTTCTTTTATTAAGGTGGTGATGGTATGTTTCATTTGTCTGGTATCTGTATGGAATTTTTAGAATTCAATCACATGACTTTTTTCGGATATACTTTTGTGGCTCTTTTATTAATCATACCCACAATTTTTTTTTTAAATGTTCCTTTCTTTTTCTATTGCTTTTTGGCATTCTGTTTTGCAAATCAACAGAATCAGAATGTGGTAATCTGCGGAAGATTCCACTGAAAATACCGTCTTCCTTCCCACGTTGTAGTAAAAAATGCATATTGTTTTTGTTAAATGTTAAATCAGTTGATATATGTGAGGAGAATGACTTATGGGAGAAACCAAATACCGAGAATACCATAATGGAAGTTTAGCCTTATTCTACAACCCACAAACCACACACATTTACGCGAACACTTTTACGGCCACACTAACATTCATGTTGTGACCCACACACACTGGGCACATATTAATGTGAGCGTGTGTTAACTGTAAAGTATATGGGTTAATGTTTGTAATTGTAGAATTATTGCAGATAAATATGTAGGGGAAACTGAAGGGAACATAAAGCATTGTACACACTAACCCGTTCCACTATTTTAAGTTTTCTGCTCGATAAAATGAGATTTTTCATTTTAGGTGAATTTTATAAAGGTGTGATAAAATCGCATTGTTTTCTCACTTGATAAAAATCTACTTTTGATAAAATTTCCTCTCAATGGCTTATTTACTAATTTGCCCTTCTTTTCTTTCATCACCTATGAACAAAAAATAAACGTTAAAAACTTACCCAACAGTACCAAGGTTTTTTACAAAATCTTTACTTTTTTTTTTTTTGAAACTAGTCAAGAGATTCTCATTCAAAGCCCGAAGGCGAAAGATTACATCACAGGCCACAAGAATGAACCAAAACTACTAACATCTGACATGGGTACGGCTACAAGCACTACCTGGCTGACCGACTCCAGACACACCTGCCGAGGCAGACTAACACTACGTGCCGGCATAGAGTCTTGTCACGATGTAGTAGTAGAGAATCCCAACGGAAAACCCAGCTCAAACCAAAACATAAAGCACAGATGTAATCTAAAAACAATCCACGTAGGGAGGTAATACGACACCCAAGCGGGACAAACAACCACCTAAAACGGGGCAAAACAACAAAAAAGAAAAAAACTAAAAAGAAAACATAAACCCCGACTGTAAAAGATGTCGTTGGACGCCGCCGCGCCGGATCTAGCAACTTATTCGCCGGAGGGTCTCAATCAACCCTTTCTTGCTTTAAATCTTCACACAATCAGATTCAAGAGGAGGCGGGCGGTTGGTGGAGGCAGGGGTTCAGCGGAGGGAGTGGCGGCGGCGGAAGGAGGTGGAGAGGTGGAGGAGTTGAGGGGGATGGTGGAGATCGGGGAGAGGAAGAAGACGGATCTGAGAGAGGAACATAAGAAGGCAAGAAAAAGACTGATTAAGGAGGAGTACCAAGGAGGGGAGGTGGAGGAGGAGGCGCCGCCGCCCCCCCCCCCCCCCCAAGCAAACCCTAACAGATAGAGGTTTTAGAGAGAGAGAGAGAGAGCTGTAGAGGTTTTAGAGAGAGAGAGAGAGAAGTGCCGTCGTTTCGATATTCAACTAACATGTTCAATCATACAAAATCTTTACTTTGAACCTACTAATTTGTTTCCCCTCATTCATCAACATCCACCATAAATACATAGAAGAGTCAAGAGTGAGGTTGGGGTGTGTGTGTGTGTGTTTGGCGTAAGGTGGCGTTTCAGACAAAAGTTAATGTGTTAGGGGGCAAAACGGTAATTTCGCCTAACATTTGAGAATGACTTTGGTAAAGCTTTTATCAATTGAGAGACTTTTTTGATAAAATCTCAAAATTTTATGAGATAAAATCAAATGAGAAACTTAGCCTTTGTATTTTTTTGAACTTTTTTGGCTTTCTATGTTTTCCGAGACAAGTCATTATTTTAGCATAAATCAACTGAAAAAACTTATAAAGCCAAAAAACCAAGCTTATGCTCCTTTTAAATGAGACAATGAAAACAAAATCGTTGGCAATGAGAAAACAGAAAGATGTTGAGGCGAAATATGACAGGGCGATGGTCTCAATAGAAATTCACATGCAACCCGAATGTGATGACTGATAAAGTAAGTTATACAAAATCACATATTGTGTGGTTCTTCTAGTCAGGGCCGGGCTAAGGGTTTGGAGTGCCCTATGCCTAGTTTAAAAATTGTGCTCTTAGAGTACAACACTTAAATAAATTTTTCAGTAACAATCACAATACGAGAAAGTCAAATCAACATAAAATTCTTTTAATTATTATATAATAACAAAAAAGTCAAAACACAAATCCTCCAAATACATATAACACATGAGTATCACTTGAATATTTCTCGTGTTGCAATTTTAGAAACAAAAGTATCAATTAAAATCACATTGGACCTTTTTATTTTTCTTTTAAGTTAGAAATGATCCCTATTCAAGCTCATTACTAAAAATCCTTAGAGTGCCTCTATTTTTGAGACTTTTTTGAAGGCCCTGGCCTATTGGGCCTAGGGGGTTGGCCGGCCCTGCTCCTAGTGACAACTCCTTTTCATAAGTTATTAAATTTGAATACACAACTAAAGTGCCAAGTACCATAGATACGTACCGTGCGCGTTGTGGATAATCCAGCTTTGGAAAGTACCGTGCGCGTTGTGGATATGGATCCAGCTTTGGAAAATCGTCGATAAAAGATGACACCTAGCTAGTATAAGTGAAGACTAGAGAAGGTCAAAGAAAATCCCCGATAGAAGTTGACACCCGAGTATAAGCAAAGACTAGAGAAGGTCAAAGAATATCCTCGATAGAATAATGAGTTAATTAAATAATCATCCTTGACAGAAGGTGATGCGGAGTATAAGCAAAGACCAGAGATGGTCAAAGAATAGGATGCCCAAACAATAGGGAATCACTCCAAACAAATACGGAGAAAGAAATGAATCCATATACGGTGACTCTAGCGATAGCGATGGATTCAAGGAGATTCGATGGACAAGCACGAATCAATGGCTATGAGCTATGGAACAAAGAAAACAACGTTGAAATAAAAATATAAAAAAAAAAACAGGATTAGAGGTTATTAAGAAAATTAAAGCGTGTAAACATAGAAATAAAAAGACCCATGCACCACTCTAAACCACAAACACCAAAACAAACTCTATCAAGCTCCCAACAACCCAAACACCAAACTCTATCAAAACAAAAGTTTTTTTTTTTTTGATATCTCAGGTGTCCAAGTCAGCTTACGTGCAACTCGACTCTCAGGTGTCCAAGTCAGCTTACGTGTAGCTCGGCTCATCATGGGAGTCTAATTAAAGCTGTAGCGACAAGCTCTGTATATGAGAACTAGACAAAAAACAAAGAGCACCAGAGAGAACCAAAATAAGAAACATCAACTAAAAGAAAGGACCTTCCCAAACCATTAACTTGAAGAGCATCACGAACAGGCAGAGGAAGCAAAGTTGCAACCAAGAGGTCCAGCTAGCGAAACCATTCCTTGAAAAGTTGGTTCAGCGTATGCAAACCATCAACACGAGGGTGTAGTCGATCACCTTCTAATCTACCGGATGACTAATTTAAGATGCCGGAACGACTAATTTAAGATGCCGGAACAACAATCAGCTGGCCATCAAAGAAACCCAAAGTGGGGGTAGGTGTAAGGAGTGCAGAAGGAGGAGGGAGGAGGAGAAGGCGGGGGTCCTCGTCCTCCCCCCCGAAAACCCCTAACTGATAGAATCTAGAGGGAGAAAGACAGGAGAGATCAGAGCCAGAGTTATAAGGGCTGAAGTAGTAGTTCTCTTATGCTCCTTTAAAAAAGTGTTAACACAATCAATGTTGGAATCTTGTTAATTTTCTGAAGGCTGAATTCTATATGCAGTAAAATTGACTAAATGGAAACTCGTTTGAGAATTCTTGGAGTTAAATAACCCAACACAAGCTTAAGTTGTTAGGTTTACCTGCCATTATCCAGATTGTATTTCGAATTTTTATATGGCTTTCCAAATGGTTTGAGCTGGAGTTCTTTGACCAAGATGGACAACTCTGAAATCTAATACTTTGTCATTACCTGTCAAAAAGATAGGAAAGTCTTGAGTTTAATTATTCAATTCTCTTAGAGTACGGTCACATGGTGCTCCAGAACACTCCAACGCACACATTCTCGTGGAGTTCATGACTCAGTGTATAACTGCACATAAATGTATGGTATTGGAATGATCCGGAGCACCACGTGAGTTCTTCAAGACTACTGAAAAATTACTCAGAGTCTGAAACCTATTAAAATGGGTTGGGCTTGCTCCTGGAAAACCAACTCGGCTTCTCTTTCACCCTTAAAATGTGTTTGGGCTTTGTCCTGAGAAATGAATACATTGGTCCTTCTAAAATTCTTCCCAGTAGTCTATGTATGTGCAAAACTTTACGAGTTTGAACCGGCCAAGTGGGTTTGAAAAAACAATAAGTGATAAGTCTTCTATGAGGTTGCATGTTGAAATTCCACGGAGGCCAAACATTCCAAACCTTAAGGCCAATGGAGGTTTTGCCGGGTTGTTAATTTCAAAGCCCCGGAATTGGTCGAGGAGTGTGCGAACTGACCCGAACATTTTGTTTTATAAACAAATAGAAAAGAAAACCCTTACCAGAATATATACTGCATTTATGTTTTTCAACCCTGATCCATCATCACTTGCTGCATATGCCTCATTATGGTTCCTAACTTTCTAATCTCAGGTTGAGCTCTTTTATCCAGCTACTACAAATATACAAATTTGTGTTCGCACTTGAATTAGAAAGAATACAAAAAAAGAATAAATAGGTTTGCCAAATCTTTTCCTAAAAAGCTTATGCTCTGAATGGAAAACCTTTTATTTTGTTTTCTTGAAAATGATTTGTTTTCCGGTTTTGTGATTGTGGCGTAAAAGTGTTTTCCAATTTATTTCTTTTGGTTGACATGGGGAATCACTGATAACAAATCAGAAATAGCAAAGCCCCAATTCAATCAAAGGCAAACTAATTATTGAAACTTCTAATCCAAATTGGAAAGTTGAAATCCAAAGTCCCAACCTAATCAAACTAAAACCAAAATCACCCCAAACTTTTTATAGACAATTGGATTGAAAATCAAACCATCTATTCAAATATAGAGATATATAGACCTGTCACAGTGTCACTTGACCCCGCAAAGATATATAGGACATTATCCAAGACCCCAGTGGCCTGTTTGTCGGACAGATAAGGTTTTAGGTGGATAAGGAAGAATGATGGATACGAAATAAGATATATATGTTATAAAGGGTAGTTAAGGAAGGGGGACTAGCTTATACTTGGTTTGACTAGTAGTTGATATGGGTGGATAAGAGTGGATAATATGAAAATTACATGATTACCCTCATTAAATCATGGGATTGAGAATAAAAAAGAGGTTTGAGGGGTAAATAAGTCTTTTTCCCACCCGGATAAGCTAATCCTACGGCAGGGAGTGAGATAAGCTCGGACCCTTGGAGGGGGATAAGCTCTCCTCCCCTCTCTTCTCCCTCTTCCTTCTCCCAACACGGTCCTTCCAAATACCTTCTTCCTTCTTCCCTTCCTTATCCCTTCAACAAACAGGCCCACATGTTTCTCTCACTCTTTACTTTTATATTTATTATCTTGTAGAAAAATCCCCATGGATAATTGCATTCGGCTGTGATTTTGGAGGATAAAAATTCTAACTTAAGTCGTCTTTAATTAATCAAAATCCCTTTCACATGAGACATAAATGAAAGCTTGTGCTTCTAAATTTTTGTTTTCAAATTTTTTTGGAGAGAGAAAGCTTGTGTTATGGTGGTGGTGGTTTTGTTAACATTGATACATTTGCTACTATATATTTATAAACAACATGAAAATTTAAAATTTGGAAGTCGGTCGAAGGCATGTTGTTTTGTTTTTTGTGAGCATCATTTCATTTTAAATAAAAAGTAGAAGTTTTTTTTTATATTGAAAATATTTTGCGTTTTTTAATATGTTGCTTCTAATGAAAGAAATGAGTTTACATTTTCATACTTGTAGTTCTTTCTGACGTGAAGGGGAGGATAAAACAATTATATTGTTCTTGATTTTTGGCCCCACTAACTCATGATCTTGGCTTCGCCCCGATGTAAAAAGGTTATATACCTGTAAAAATGTACGTATATATCTACGTAGAGATATCTACACAGATATATTATATAAAATATAAATATAGAGAGTGAGTGAGAGTGTGTATGTGCAGACGAAAGCGGAAAACGATAGTCCAGAGATCTGGAAATCATTTTCCACCACAGGTTGTTCATTTCTTATTAACTTTGGAAAAAAAAATTCGTTGACTTTTGTTTTCTGTTGTACCAAACGCCATAAAAATGTTTTTCGCTCAAATAATTATTTGCCCCGAACAAGTGGAGCGGATTATTTATTTTGGGTAAAAAAAGTTAAAAGCATTATATGTTACTTAGGGAACGCATTGGATATTCTAAAAGCGTGTTGACATCAATGCGTATATCTTACTCCTGATGTTATTTAAAACAAAACTTAAACCCGAAGGGATTGACAAAATGGGCTTGTGAAAGCAATAAGTGTTTGACCATAATGAGATCATATGTTCGAATCCCACAGATGCAAACCATCCCAAACCTTGGGTTCATTGGGGTTAAGACCGATCGTTAGCTTCAGGACCCCGGAATTGGTTGAGATGCACGCAGCTGGCCAGACATCGGATTATTAAAAAAAAAAACTTAAAAAGTAGAAGTATGGAATGCATTTTTGTATTGCGATGCGTAAGCAAGGAGTTAAAATATGTTGAATGCTCTATGCAAGTTATCAATTCGTGATTTATTCAAAGACAAAAAATAAACAGTAGAAAATAATTGAGGACGTACATATCTCCCAAATCATGGAATGGTTTAAGTCAATATGATCTACTAATATTTACCCAAAAAATATATATGATTTACCAATATATAGGAGATTCTCTGCATGTATTGGAGTAATTTCGTAAGCCCTAAGGGTTAGTTTGGTTAGTTGGTGGGCTTGCTCTTCACGCCATTGATCAAGGTTTAATTTTGGGGTGAAGTTGCAAAAAAGTGTAATATTTTTACTGGACCGAAGAGGGGATTAATCGAGCTACGTTGAAGTAGTACCAAGTACACCTAACAGTCAGGAAAAAAAATTCCTTGCATATTCTTCCTTATGAAAATTTATTCCTGTGAATGTCTAAAATCCATTGTGTTAACTAGTAGGGCTGCAAACGAGCCAAATCGAGTTGAACTTTAGAATGTTCAAATTCGATCGTTAAGTTTTCAAATGAACTCGAGCTCAATGAAATTTTGACAAGCCGAACTCGAGCCAAGCTTGGCTAGGTTTGAGTTGAACTTGAATATGTTCACGAGCCTTAACGAGTCAAAAAGTTAAGATATTTTTACTTACATATCTAAACTTCGAATAATTTTTTTTATTTTGAACATAAATAAGTTCATACATTTATGAAATTATAAAAACATAATAAAATTTAAGTTTATAGTACTTTTTACGGCTTAACATGTACAAACATGAACTTTTCATTATGTAAACCTAAAAGTTTCTACATATTCAAAATTATGTGAAATTCTTATGAGATATACATATATACTCCAAGTTAGCAAGCGTAATCGAGTCGAATACTTTTAGGTTTAAGTTCGGCTCATTTATTAAACGAGCCTAAAATTGAGGCTCAGGTTCGGTTCGTTTAATACCCGAATCGAACTCGAACGCCGAATCGAACTCGAACGAGCCTTAACTGAGTCGAGCCTCATAGCCCTTGTGTTAAGTGATAGTAATCAATTGATTTGGTTCGATGGTTTATATTTAAATCTCTTAAAATTATACGTCTCTTATGTTCAAAATTAATTTAGTGAAAATTAAGTAGATTGAATTTTTGAGTTACATGTTACCATCCTTCTTCCTGGACCACCACCATTAATCCCAATGTTACCATAACCACCAGTGGCGGACCCAAAAATCTAACCCAATGGGGCACCGTATTAATTATAATCGTGTAATTTTTTTTTTCAATCAACGATCTTGCTAAATTAAGACATTTACTATAGACTATTATGTTTAATATCATATGTTTTATAAAAAAAGAAAAAGAAAATGAGCACATAATTAATTTTACATTTTTATTTTGAGATATATATGAGTGTGTATGTTAAATATGACGTTATTTTACATAATTATGCTAAGTATATAATATTAATTTTTTTTTGAGTTTTGCACGGGGTTAGTGGGGCACGTGCCCTGTGTGACCCCTTGGGTCCGCCCCTGACAACCACGACCACGATTACCAGCACCACCATCAAAACCACCACTCCACAACCTCCACTTCCACCACAATGCCTGTGGACACCACCACCACTCCTCTATATATCACCACTACAATCACCATCTGCCGCTGTCACCACCACAATTACACCTACAACACCACTCCACCACAGCTACCGCCACCGCCCCACCTCTTCAGCAGAGCTACCAACACCATCTCTCACCTCCACCGCCCCAACCATATATCTTCATCTCTCCACCACCTTCTAGAGTTACAATTAAACCAACTCTAGACCACAACCAGTCAACCACAATCACCACCGTCTCGTCGCCACACCACGACATGTAGTCACTGCCTCCCCACCACCATCCATGCAGTACCACCTCAACAAACACACACCGATCGTTAGTAAAATCATTTCAAATAATACACGTTCAAGTTTTGTTTCTATGTCTTATCAAACAATTTGTTTTAATTCAGCTCTTCATTCTTATTAAACAGCTTTTTCAGTTTACAAAATTCAGCATTCAGATTTCAATACTTAGGTAGGTGAGTTAGGCCTAATTTTTTGTTTCTTTCCGCCCGGTCTATTTGGTTATTTTCTCTTAATCTTTACTAGATATGGGTCAAATTTTTACACCATATTTTTCATCTTGATAAGCAAAATAAAAAAAGTATAAAAGTATGAACCAAAGTTGAAAAATAACTTTATATAAGATGAAGGAAAATAACTAACTTTTTGGGTCTTTTATGTTGTTTTATATGAATTGTTTTTCAATTTTGGTCTATATTTTTTTTACTTTTTTATTCCTCTCGTCGAGCCGAATAATGTGATGTAAAATTATACTCAAATCTCGTAAAAATAAAAAATAAAAACAAAAAAACCTCTAAATAGTTAATCGTAAATTTTTTTTAAAAAATGAAACCAAAAAACCTCTAAAAAATTAGGCCAAACTCACCATTAATTTTTCATCTTTCAACTTTCCGTTTCCAGTTTTATCACGTTGCATGTTAAAAAAGTATGGAATGAATTGAATGCATGTTTATATTGGGATACGTTAGGAAGGAGTTAAAATATGTTTTACAGACGTTATTTATTCAAAGGCATATCCCCCAAATCATGGTATGGGTTAGTCAATGTGATATTACTAATGTGTAGGAGCAGATTCTCTGCGTGTATTGAAAGTAACGCAATTCAGTGTATTTTTTCACTTTTCTATATACTTTCATATATTTCTATATACGTTTTACAAATCCAGATATGATTTTTAAACTTTAACGACAACCCCAAATCCACAACAACCTGAAGAAGCACAAAGGCCCCTGCCAAAATGATTCCGATCGTCATCGGCAAGACCCAAATCGGTAGCACCAATTGCAACCTAAAACCAGCATTCTCCACACCCTCTACACCGTCACCAGGAACCCATCAAATGATGGAAGGCATCCCAAATGCAGCCCATATCAGATCCCCTCAACAAAAAACAAGCCCATCCACTGCCCCAGCGCCGCGATAACGAGATTGACCACCATACCCAACAGAATACCCCTAAAACCGCTGATTGTCGACGAGTGGGGTGTCAATCTTGTTGGGATGTCGCTCATCGTTTTTGATGCTTTTCTCTTGTTTCGTTTAATCATGTATCTTCGGTATTTGATTAATAAAAAAAAATTTGCCGTTCAAATTTTTTTTTTAGAATTTTCCTAATTGGAACAATTACTCCTTCATTGGTTAGCCACTAGAAGTATTAAAAAAATGTTTGAAAATAAAACATCAATTAGTGGACTCTAATTTCTAATTAAACCAATCACTTGAGACCACTTAACACTGTGTAGCTATTCTTATTCTTAGTAAAAGAATGGTGTAATATAAGATTATGATCTATCCTGAAACATTATTCGAGCAATGTGGAAATCTGATGATTGCTTGCAAGGGACACCTTTTTTTTTTTTTAGGTGCAACGGAAATTTACACGACACCTTCAACGATGGTGACGAGAGAATATTCTGTCCGACTGAATCTGTTGATCAGAAAAAGCCTGTTTGGTCATTGCACATATCTTGCAAATACTAAGGCCCGTTATGGCTTAATAATCTTGGATGATTATTTTTGTCCTTATTATGATTTTTTCTGCTTTTGTTAGTTTTGCGTTAATTTTTACGGATTATTGGTTTATCTCGCTGAGAGAAATTTAAAAAATTAAAATTATGAAACAAAATACTCCCTCCGTCCCTTTTTAAGTGTATTACCTCGTAATTCCAACTTATTTTCTCTCACATCAACTTTTACATCTACTTTCTACTGCTTACCCTTATCAATATAATAATACCACTAATTTTTCAAAAAGGAATCTACTTTTAAGGGCAAAATAGGAAATGTACCATAACTTTTCAAAACACACACTTATTAAGGGACATCCCAAAATGAAAAGTTAAACACTATAAAAGGGACGAAGGGAGTATTTTTTTTAATGACAAAAATAATCCACGTATATTTGTTTTGGATTATTTTTATATTAATTTTATTAATATTTTCATCATAATTTTTCACGATGTTTTAGTTCTTTTCATTAAAACGATTAAAAAAATCTACAAAAGATTGATGCGAAATTAACGAAAGCGATTTTTTTTTTAACAAAAACAAAATGATTCTGACGATTATTAAGCCAAAATGTAATGAGTATTCGATTTAAAATTGGAGAACTAATGCAAACATTACATAAAAAACAAGGAAGCTACTTTTGGGGCTCCCTTTTTTGATGCATGCACTCCAAAATGTAATGAAGTTACAAAACTATCCTTTCCAAAATATAAAAATTACTGGAGGCACTCCACTCCCAAATTATCTCCTCTTTTGCTGAGACACTCCCAACAAAAACTTGGAACCAAAACCAAACGGAAAAAGACAGAAGCAATTAGCCAGGGAAATCTCACGGAAAGAAGAAAACCCTGACTCTCTAAATGAAAACCCGCATCGAATGAAAATTAGACTTGTCGAAAAAGGATCGTCTAAGCTTGTTGCAATTGCATAAAGCCCAAAACTTCCTTTCGTTTTCCTCCATTCTCACCAACCAAACAGGAGTAATTACACAGAAAAAGAAAAAAGAAATCCCCAACCACATAAACAAAAACCCACACGGAATTATGGAGAAACAAACGAGACTGTATTTCCCGACGAGTTTGGTCGGAAAATGAGAGAATATTAGGCCAGAAACTGGCAAGATGACCAGAAAATTGATCAGGTAAGCCATAAAAGGACGAAATCCGACAATCAGAGTTGAGGTTTAGAGAAATTGCTAGTGGAGATGGATCACAATCCATTGATCTGTTGTGTGCGTGTGGTAAAGTTGGATTCTTTTAAATATCGTTGGGGAAGACTACAAAGACGACGATGATCGAGAGCAGCTACCGGCGACGAAAGGCAACGGGGAGCGCTTGAGGCTAGGGTTTGGGGGGGCGTCCATTTTTTGTTCTTCAGTTAAGAGAGGATGCAGAGGAGAAGAGTAAAAAAAATTTGGAATGCCTGAAGTAAAATTGGAACTTGCAAAATGGTGATTTTGGAAAACTACTGTAGCTTGGAGCCCCTGCATCAATTTTTGGAGTGCGATTATCAATTCCCAAAAACAAATGCATATCATGTCTTTATTTTATTTTATTGAAATTCAAAGTCAATAAATAGTATAGATCCAAAGATCAAATTATAGAGATAGGGACATCAAGAACAAGGGAACAAACTCCAGAAAATAAATACTAACATATCTTAAAATAACCCTAGACTACATTAAACAGATTAAAGCACACATGGCGTATGCAACTAGCGTACATAACGATGACTTCCATGAGCCAATAAGAAGACGTTGCCAATTCTGAACATTACCATATCCCTATTCTTCTGAAAATTACCATCCCTATTCAACACGGAGATGAGAGAGATCATTGAAAAAATGCAAACCGCTCGAAGCAATCTGCAATCCGGAATCAGCACAAGAAAACCCGAAATGAATGCTAAAACTAAACAAGAAAAAAACAGTCACAATAACCGAGCAACAGGACCAAAAAGAAACGCATATCCTGTCAGAAACACCTAAAACACATCACAAGGAAACCCGAAAGCCTCTCCGAAAAGGAAATCTACGGGTGTGATTCATACCGGCTGAATCACACTTGTAGATTTTCTTTTCGAGGAGGTTTTCGGTGTACACCGGCTGAATCACATCCATAGATTTTCTTTTCAGGGAGATTTTTGGAATTTCCTTTCCTGTCACTGAATTTTTCTGGTTACACCGGCTGAATCACACCGGTAGATTTGCTTTTCGGGGAGATTTTAAGGATTTCCTTCCTGTCACTTAACTTTTCCGGTAGTTATATACTCCATCTGTTCCAGACTCCCATATTTCTTTTCCATATTGCTTTTTCTGTGCGGAAATCTAATTTTTTAAGGATACATAAAATTAATTCATGTTCCTCTACAAAATTTGGCAAGATTGTCAATGTCACCCCTTGTTCTCTACTTTCAAAATTGGCACCATATTCTGTCAAGGATTTAGTCGCTCGATCAGAAAATATTCAGATCTCCCCTCCCTACCCTCTACCTCCTTTTTGGCAATGAATCATCTCCGGTAACTATCTAGGACGAAAAATGCTAGAGGCACTAATTACTGTACATGTGTCATTCTTTTAGTGAATGAGTACATGTATCATTCATTGATATAGAAACGACATGTGTATTTTTAGTGTAATAGTTTGTAAGTTATTTAGTACCTCTAGCATTGCTCATCGAGGACATTTGCTTGACTTGCTTCTCAAGGCTGGGTCTCATAAAAGTATCTTATCGATAAGATATTCTTGCATTCTGAGAAAATTTGGACTGGACAATCCCTTACTATTATTTCGTGACTTTTTGTGATTTTTAAAAAAGAAACAGCTATATAGGGTTTGAAATCTCTCTTCTTACTTTTATAAACTAGCCACCAAATATACAAAAATTTGAACGATTACAAATATGAAATTTTTTATCTGCATTGATAGATTACTTTCTTAATTTTTCAAAAAAATTTAATAAATTTATTCTTTGGGCTTATTTCGGGTCCACATAGATGATCGAACCATTCCTTTAGTAGAAGCTTGCTGAGTATTTGAGCCATGAAAAACACAATGTTTATTGGACATCGACCAGTGCCTGTCGAAACACATTTATATCTAAAAAAATGGGTTTGATCCAGTGTGCACACTATATTTTTTTAAAGATAAAATCCATTCGCTTTGATCAATATATGATTAACAATATACTTTAGCAAAGTCGAAGCACTCAGCGAGCTCTGCAAAATGAATTGTTCCGATCATCCAAGTAAGCCCGCGATAGTTCCGAAAAGATGAAAAGTGGACTTGTCCCGTATTTTTCAAGGCTGAAGAGAATCCAGTTCCATCCATAGTACCTCCCATGTACTGATAGAACCAATACTGTGAATCGAAATCCTCCCATACGATGATCTCTCGTGCGATGATTCGAACCAATCATATGCTGGGCATGATCCATTTAAGAAATCAAGATGATCACACGGGCATCCATTTAAACAAGAATAACTGTCGTTCTTAAGAAAAGTGGACGGTGAGGTTGTATCGTTAATTTCTCCTAAGACAAATATAATTAGAGCAAGCCTTTAACCGATATCTGATCAAATCAATTTATTGCATGAAAGATTTATACATGAGGTCCGCAAAATGAAAAGAAACAAATTATCAAATAAAAAAACCTTATTGCGTCTCATTTTCCGTCACATGAATAATCCATCACATTTATAAAAAAAATCCTTTATCCAGGTAAGAATGGTGTCATAAGATACAAAATGAGATATGTTGATGCCAAAGGGATAATCTCTTATTATTCCAATGAGTGTCTATCTGAAATTTCGATGTATTTTACCACCTTGATTTCAACCTTGCACAACAGTTTTATATTGCAGGTTAAATATTTTAGGGTATTGAATTATGTCAAACAAATCAAGCAATATCCACCCATATAATCTTTTAAAGGAATTTCCAAGGGAATTTGTCTGATTGGACAAGTATGAGTAACTCTCTCGAGTCCAAGATGCCTTGGATATGGGATCTACTTAATCTTCTCTCTCCCTAACCATTGATTCCATACCTGCAGCAATAATATATGGCCATGCCTATATATACTCCAATAACACAAGTCCTCGAGAAACGCCCTTTTTGAGTTGAGGAAGAGTAAGAATTTCATTTATAATAAGGGTTACAACCCACCGCGTGTTTCTCACCCTTTTTGGAGGATTTAACACGCTTTTGAAACAATGGAAATGGTGCAACCCTTGTGGTCATTCCACAACACTTTAGATTCCTCCATTGATGAACTTTGGTTTCCCGGTTCTGAGACGTGGACGGGCACCGAAAATTTTGAATTTTCTTCTTCCCACTCTATATCCGAGGATTCCTCTGAGTTTTATACGTCACCCCAGTTCATCTCGTCCATGTATCATGGCGAGTCCTCATTAGAACCATGTTTGGCAGATCTGAAGGATTTTGGAATTGATGAAGTTGAGGGATTTTTCAATTGGCCGGAAAGTGACGATGTTTGGCCTTCACAAGAAACCTGTGTTACAGAAGAATCGGTCGATGTCTCATCAATCCAATCCCCTCTGGTTTTTCCAGTGGAGGATATGGAAATCGATGATGAAGTGAGCATACCCCATTTGCTCAAGGCTTGTGGAGAGGCCATGGAGAATCGAAACAAAGAGCTCGTGGAAGTCATATTGAAGCGATTAGAAAATAAAGCTTGTCCAAAAGGTGGAGCCGCCCAACGCCTGGCGTATTACATGATCAAATCACTGGACCAACATTTCGACTATTTGACACAAGAAGCAAGCAAGAATTATGAGGCGGCGTTCTTGGTCTTCTATCAAAGCTTCCCTTACGGAAGATTTGCTCATGTCATTGCTACTTCATTGATCCTGGAGGCTTTACCAGAGGATGCAGAGCAAATTTGTATCGTGGACTTTGACATGGGGGAAGGAGTTCAGTGGCCTCCCTTGATTGGGGCCCTTGCAGAGCAACGCCAACGAGTTATCCGAATCATATCACTAGAAAGAGATGACTCCAAATCTGTACATCCCATTCAGAGATTTGAGAAGACAAAAGAGCGACTATGTGAGCACGCTTTTTCTTGCGGATTGGAACTAAGAATTGAGGAGATTGATTTGGAGGGATTGGTATCCGAGATGAAGAAAATGAGGAAGTTTGGAGGAAGGGAGTTTTTAGCCTTCAATTGCATGGTTGGTCTCCCACTCATGGGGAGACAGAAAAGCTCTACGCATGTGTCCAAGTTTCTAAAGATAGCTCAAGAATCAATCTATACCGGTGATGGAACCAGAAACCGGGGAGTCATAACGTATGGGGATGGAACCATGGTGGAGGAGAGGAGAAGTGATGGCTATGGATTTGGATCTTTCTTTGAAGGGCAGTTAGGCCGTGTCACAGCGTTACTTCAGTCGATGGAGTGGCAAATGCCTTTGCAGCATAAAGAGGCAAGAATAGCCATGGAGTGTCTGTTTGTGGCACCCTATGTTTCTTCTCTTTCTTGCTTTGAGAAGTGGGAAGAGGGAGATTGTAGAGGAGGGCATCTAGCAAAGATCGGATTGGATGCTCGGAGGGTGAGCAAAGATATTGTTTCAGAAGCTAAAGAACTAGTGAGAGAAGGGGACAGTTTGTATCGGGTAGCAACTGAAGGGGAGAAAGAAAATCAATTGGTGTTGTGTGTTGGGGGGACTCCATTAGTAAGGGTTTCTATTTGGAGTTAGCTGAAAAATAAAGGGTTATTTATAGGGAGACCCCCTCAACCATTCCTCCTCGTCACCAAGACCCCCTAAACTAAGTTTGCCAAACAGTTCTAGACCCCTCCATCGACGTAAACCTATCTTGTGAACCCCTTCTGTCAACAATCTGTCTGCAACCGTCAAGATTTTGGCCTTACACGTGTCAAAAGTTGTTCAATGTTCCAAAATTACCCCCTACTCCTTTCTTAACCCCTTCCATCAACAATGTGTTTCCAATTGTCAAGATTTTGGCCTTACACGTGTTAAAAGTTGTTCAATATTCCAAAACTACCCCTACTCCTTCCCTAGTCATAAGATGCTATCTCAAAAATCTTTTCCCCATTCTCTCCATTCCTCCCCCTGTTTCCCTTTGTCCAAACTTTATTCCCAACCCAATGTCTTCCTCGACTACAAGCAACTCATTTAACCCCCAAATTGTGAAGCAAAACAAATCCTAAGCTACTTACTTCGGCGTCTTGAAAATCATTCTCATAATCATCTTCAAATCCTTTTCTACACTAACCCTACGTTTGCGGATCGCTGAGTTGTAGAAGACCATTTCGGGTCCAAGTTTGTTTAGGGGTTTTGAACAACCCATTTAGGGTTTGTGGGATTATCGTTTGAAGGTGAGGTGAGAGTAAAGAGATAAGTTAGAGACCGACTAGGGTTTGTAAATGAACAAGTGTGGATGTCTGGGTACATATAAGCAAGGGCAAAACGGTATTTCACTTCATTTCACATGGAAATGAACAGAACTCCAAGACTATCTCCGGCTCGTACAAACTTTTTTACTACCTTTTTGTTGTAACATAGCTTAAGTGTGGCGATACCCAGACTTGCAAATTATGTAGACGTGTTGTACATCTTTAATTTGATTGTAAATAAAATGTGTTGCTTCATAAGCAAAAAAACACACACATAGGGGGCCTTTGAGAGCCTATTTTTCTTTGCATTTTGCATTTTGGCTTGAGAATTGTAAAATTTTGAATTATTGTCATAATAGATTATGAATAGGTTGAGTGTTTGGTAGATATATGCATGCGGATCCAGATCCTCTATGAGGATTTCTCTGTGAGGATCTTGTGAGGGTTTTGTTGTGCCTTTGACAACACACCAAAAATAAGATCCAATGGCTCACAGCCCCCTTCTTTTTTTCTAAATCAAAACGACGTCGTTTCATAAGGAAAAAAATACTAACGGAGTTAAAACCCACAAACTAACGTTTTCTTCACACTCTCACGTTTTCTTCTTCTTCTTCTTCTTTGTTTCTTTTTTTCTTCTTCAAACTTTTCTTATTGGCTTAATTTTTTTTCCTTTGTTCAATTTTTTTTCTC
>JAXBDA010007074.1:0-18747 GCA_036023075.1 Gaultheria prostrata
AAACCATGTTCACTATATGAAATAAACGATACGTGAACATGGTTTATTAATTTTTCATATTGGGTGATTTGACTCTAGGAAAAGGATTCATGTAGCCGACCCCAATTGATTTGGGACATAAGACTCGGTTTTGTTTGGTTTGGTGATTTGATATAGTAAAAAATGATTTACTGGTTTACCACTTCGACACTTCGGTGATTCGGCAAAGTAAACATGATAAATCAACGCATGATCTAATCATGTTTTTCATGATTTTGGCTTGGGTTGTGGTTTTGTGATGCATTAATTTACCATATATTTCATTATTTTTTTTTGTGGTGTATTAATCTACCTATCATGATAAAAAAAAAATGGTGAATTACTACAAAAATGCATGAAATCAATATCTCATGACTTGTGTTTTTAGGACAAAATATCATGATTAATTTTTATTTATTTATTCTTTTGAGATTTTAATTGTGAGAAGATTAGGAGAGAGAATTATAAGATTAGGAAAGAGATAGATTTTTCAAGATAGGGGAGAGAGAGAGAGAGATTGAGAGAAATGTAAGGAAATTAGGAGAGATGAATATTAGGAAAATCAGGAGAGAAAAATTAGGAAAATTAGGAGAGAGAAAGGGCGTTTTGAGATTTATTTGAATTTCAGGATGGAATCATAAATATTCAAACTCTATAGGATGGAATCATAATGATTTTTTTTATACAGGATACCTAATTAACTCTCCATAAAAAATTCTTAATGAATTTGAACCACTGATTACGAAGATCAACGATTGTCATTACTCACGATTGTCAAAGAATGCTCACCACACGCTCCGGATTTGATTAAAAATCTATGAGCTTGTGCTTGCAAATCAAGAGCATAAACAGTAGTCATTGCAAAATCGTCATTAAAAGTAAAAAAGAGAACAACACATCTGCCAAGATAAAAGGGAGACCAAAGGTATCGAGGTTTATAGTCTGAACGGAATCCTTTACTTTCCTTTTCTTATTATTCCAGAGTGGAAGGTTGATCTCCGAAGATCGAAATCCCTTGGAGAAGGCAGAGAACATGGACAATGGCAACTTTGGTACACACACACACACTCTCTCTCTCTCTCTCTACATCTATTATATGTACACAGTACACTGCATGACTGAAAATGCGTATAATTGCTTGTTCAGTTCCATTTGTGTCTGTATTCGACAAAGGCTATTAAGGTATTGCACTATCATCTTACCTCGTACACAGTTTGTGTCTTAGTAGCAAATGATGTCAAATTCAACCCAATTTCCAAACCGTACTCTATTTCACCCTCCGATTTTGAACACTTACTCCAACACGTTTTAGATGTTCAACATCATCTTGCGGAACCCGCGAAGCACAATCTTCTAATAGTTTGGAGGTTGGGCACACATGCGATGCTCGTGCAAGTCGAGCTTATGAAACACGATATTTGAAAACGTAATGTTCAAATTCAAAAGCTGAAAAATATGGGCACAAAAAACCTGGAACCAGTTAAACATCTGTGTGTGTGGGGTGGTGGTGGTGGTTTTTTTGGGGGGATGGAGTATTGAGAGACGACCAAGAAATAGAAAGAGGACGTGGCCTAGAATTAGGGTCGAGAGGTTTCTACTCATAACTGAAGCAATTGCTTTTTCTGTTCACGAAACATGGATGGGTTTGAGATTTCAATTTTTCCAGTTACGAAACAGAGTTCTCTGAAAGATGAAATTACAGTTTTTGATGGACAGATTTGGAGTTTTTGATGGACAGATTTGGAATAAGTAAAAGTATACTCAATCTCAAAAAAAGAGGACGCCAAAGAAGGGTTTTCCCTTTCTATATAAGAATAGATTCTAAATTGGGAGGTTTAGGGTTCAAACTTCACCTAAGGCCATGATTGATAATTTCTCCCCCCCTTTAGAGACTCTTTCTTCATCAGCTTATTTCCTCTCTATTATGGAGTTATTTCATGGGGTGGTGTAGTTGTTAGGCTTGAGCAAGGATTTAAATATCGGTCGATACGAGACGTATCGGTTTTTCAAGGGACCGATATTGACCGATATACGGGCCGATACAAGCCGATATTGACCGATATTTAGCCGTATCACCGATACCGAGATTTAAAACCTTGGGCTTGAGGTAGTTGTTGCGGTTGCATGTGGGCTCTCTCAAGTTGATGAAGTGTATCATTGTCATAATTCTCGTGACATGAGTGGAAACGATTTCTATTGATTGGCAGAAGAAAGGGGGAAAAAACCCTGAAGAAAATGCTGAATTAGGATTACCATACTCTATTAAGAGGGCTGATCTTGTACTCTGAGTTTTGACATGACTACTTAGTTGAGTTTCTGGAGCCGCCACTGTGTATATCTTTGTGTTTTTGGCATTATGTTGTGCTTGCGCGAGCTTTTTGCACTACATGATTTGCTTATGGGGTGATTGAATGATATAAACCACTTTCGTACATAATTCCTTTAATATATCTGTATATATAATGATATGGATGAGGAGTGGATATGCATATGGTTTTTTTTTTGCTAATTTGTCCCTAAGGTGGAGCAATTAATGCATTTTATTGGGAAAAAACTCGTAGTGCCGCTTACTCCCTGGTGTTAAAATTTCAATGGTTATGATAGAAAATTATAAAAGCTAGACAACAAACTGTTTGCTGATTGATATTTGAGAGATATTGAAGGTGCTTGCATTTTGGGTCCATTTATTTGACGAAACTTATAGGGAAGGGATATGTTAAAGCATCCAAGTATCAAACTCAAAATTAATTGGCAATGAGTAGAGATACTACAGGCTCATATACTTGTTTTGGAAGGGTATTAATTAACCAACATGTGACAAATTCTAACACTCTCTTTCACGTGCGACCCCTGACCCGCACGTCGAGAGGATAACAACAGATCCACAACATTGGGTCCTCACGAAATATGGTGCACTTGGGCACAAACAACGGGGCATTAACCAAGAGAGTCTTGTCCAAAATCCTCCAAAAACCTAGCTTTGATACCATGTTAAAGCATCCAACTCCAAACCAATTGGCAATGAGTAGCGAGGCCACTCGTATACTAGTTTTTTAGGGGCATTAATCAACCAATATGGGACAACCTCTACCAAGATATTTTATCACGTGACACATAATCCTATCTGAAAAATCACGATGGTAGTATTAATACCACACTCTCCATGACAATATATCTCCCATTTATTGGGATTATATATCCCGTGCATCTAACCGTAATAATTTTCACCAAACACAGGATATGTAGCCCTCTAGGAGATATTGCCCACCACGGTGCTCATATCCGGTCAAGCAAATGTTCGATGGGAATAGGGATAATCATATCACTATATCAGAATAGTTTCCAATCATTAATTATTAAGTAAATAGGGATCAGTGCATTGGGGGAGTCAATATCAATCATGCTTGCTTGGTAGTTGGTACATGTCCAACTAGGCATGTCAGATCCCCATGCATACCCTCACGGTCTCACCAAAGTTTCATGTTTCCGATATGATTACTTCATATTTGTTGGCTGAAATTAGATGTTCCATGGTAGTTGACTTTTTATTTCTTTATCCTCCTGCAGATATAGCAAGATCACTGAGAGAGATTCCACCTGCCCACTACACTTTTGAAATCAAGTCATTCTCATTACTGTCACAGATGATGTTAGATGCTGAACAGAAGAATTTGGAATCAGCTGTTTTCGAAGCTAGTGGCTACAAATGGTTGAGTGATAATCTTCTCTTTGGTCCTGTTGAATGCCAATTATGACATAGAAGCTAACCTTGTATCATTGTGTTGAAGGAAGTTGTCTCTCTACCCACATGGTGATAAAGAAAGAAATGGCGAAGGGCACATCTCTCTATACTTGGTGATCGCAGGGAGAGAGGATTTACCTCTTGGTTGGGAGGTCAATGTGAACTTCAAATTGTTTGTGTATGACCAAATCCAAGACAAGTACATGACTGTTCAAGGTGGTCTCTTTAATAATACCATGGCATCTGAATCTGAATACTTATCCTCTAGCACATTCAGCGGCTCTAACCACCTGATGTTCCTTTTGTTCCATTGCTTAGATGCCAATGGGAAGGTGAGGCGTTTTCACAAGATGAAGACTGAGTGGGGTTTTGCACAATTACTCCCACTCAATACTTTCAGTGCTGCTGCTAATGGATACCTGATCAATGACACGTGCGCATTTGGAGTAGAAATTTTTGTAGTAAGTTACAATGGCAAAGGAGAATGTTTAAACGCACTGGAGGGGATTGACACTACCTATACCTGGAAGATTGATAATTTTTCGTCTCTCGAAGGCGAAGTTCATTACTCTGATGTCTTTACAATTGGAAAAAGGAATTGGTACGTAATCGTTGACATCCCTCCTTTAAATTACAGTAAGTAGAGTGATTGTCGGTCAATAACTGTGGTTTTATGGCCTCCTCTAATGCATCCAGGAAGTTACAGCTATATCCCAAAGGGGACTCGAGAGAGAAGGGCAAAAACATGTCTCTCTTTATTCGGTTGGATGATTTGGAAACCTTTCCTTCTGAACAGAAAGTATATGCAAAATACAAGCTAAGCATAATGAACCAATATCATGACCAGCATCTAGAAATTCCAGGTAATGATTTTCGTTCATCCAATTTTTTTGAGGTGCTGCTGGTGTGATAAGACAATTATCCTTTTCTAATGCACATGATGACTCCTGCGTAAAGTTAAAATGATTTTAAAATGTAGATTAAAATGACTCCTGCACATGATGACTCCTGCGCAAAGTTAGAATTTGCATAGATCTTTTTGGTAACAAAACAACAATCGCCGCCCAACTGTTCCCTTGCAGGTACTAACTGTTTCTCTGCTGCAACCGGCTGGGGTCTCTCTTCGGCGTTGTCGTTGACTGATCTCCATGATGCTTCTAAGGGCTTCCTTGTGAACAATAGTTTAATTATCGAGGCCAAAGTTAGTGCCATATCCACGGTGAAGAATTTTTCAAAGTAAATACTCAAGCCTTTTGTTTCAGGAATACAAGGATGTTTTCTCAGCATCCTTAACATGTCGAGTTGATAAGTTGCTAATGTCATCTTGTGCACCAACTTATATGCTAGGTTCTAATATGCAATGTGAGCCTTCCTATTATCGATGATTTTACTGTTTGCGATTTACTCCTGGAACTAGTTTCTTACATTAAACTATGGATTACCATTGACTGATTTTGTTCTTCTTGAGCTGATTTCTCATGTAATCCTGCTATCTTATCCTTGATACTCCCAAATCCCAATCCTTGTTTGTCTGCTGCTCCAAGAAATAAGCATACTTCTTTTTTAGAAAATTCTGTCGTCTTTTGGCCAGTCCTTTGGAGTCTACTATCTCTTGGCAAGGCATTCGGGGCAGGCCCTGTTTGACATGATGCATATAGATGAAATCATGACAACTCAAGAGACGAGTTACAATGATAGTATATCACTTGCATAATGCAACTACCTCACTAGTATTACAATAAATGTGAAAATCTTTCCATTTCATGCTTTGCATGTTCTTAGCTACTCCACATTTGGCCGACTGTGCCGGCTCTGAGATTTTTGAGGCCGGATGCGAACTTTATTTTTGAGGCCCATTGTATAATACAAAAAAAAATTACAAAAACTAAAAATAATTATAACACAAAAATTGGTAATCATTATAGACGTTAATCCGAAATATATTACTTAAATATCACCCTTCTCACATTTTTCGCAGCAAAAGTAGTAATTAAGCTCTCATAATCAAGTTTAGATGTATACCCATATAGAAGGGTAGAAAATATTTGGGGGCCCATAAAATTAGTCAATATTTGAGGGTCAGATGCGGTCGCATCATTGGCGTATGTCCCAAAGCCGGCTCTGGGCCGACACTATAATAGTACACTCTCTGCCCCAAATTGCTTGATCTGTTTGGTTAATCCTGTATTTAATTTGCATGCAAGAAATCGTTTCTTTATAAGATTTTTTTTTTGGAAAAATTTTACATTGACTTTTCCTTCTCAATGAGATCTTTAAATTGGTAAAAAAAATAAAAAATTGGCATTTTTTTCCTAATTTCTTTTTTTTTGTTTGCAGTTACCAAAAAGATTTAGCAATTTCGAATGGAGGGAGTAGTAAATAATAGTATAAGGTGCTTCATTAGTTCAAAAGTTTAGACATAAGTACTAACAGCAAAAAATTAGGAGTAATGTTTACAAACAGTCCCCACTGATTTTAATATTAAAATAAAGATAAAGATAAAAACAATCCCAGACAGACACAATATTTTTATTATTATTGTCTTTATTACGAGAATTTGTGTTTGGTACATATTTATTTTATTTTTCTAATTCCCTTTGTCGAGAATAATGCATAAGAATTATTAAACCAAAGGTCTGACACACCCGTAGTCTGCACAGCAAATTCGTTAAATATATATATTGTGCATCCTTTCTCTTCTTCCTAAATACCGATAGAAAACTAGGGTTCTATATATTTCAAATCGTGGAAAAAATGGGTTGTTCAAAATTAGCAGTTCCCGCCATGGCGAGTAGCCATCTCCCCATCGACTTGGTAATTGAGATCCTGTCGAGATTGCCTGTGAAATCCCTCTTACGATTCAAATCCGTATGCAAAAACTGGTACGCTCTCATCGAAAGCCCTGATTTTATTGCCAAACACATAACCCAGTCCACTCTAAACTCCCATATCGATTCCAACGCTCTCCTTTTAATCAGGGATGATGAGGAAATACTTAGTTTGAGGACTCACTTACCCTTCAACAACGATCATCGCCTTATCAATCCCGATTTCCCATTTTTGAATCCATTGGATGTGCTTGATGTTTTGGGGATCTGTAATGGCTTAGTTTGTCTTAAATTTGAGAACTCTGGTTCCTTGATTTTATGCAACCTCGCAACCAGACAGTTGCGGGAAATCCCGGACAACAAATGGTGGGATGATAATGTTATGGAAATTAGGTGGTTCAGTTTTGGATTTGGTCTCCAAAAGTTTTGGCGCCAGAAGAAAAAAAAAACGTGAAAGGGAGTTAGAGGGGTGGAAAGGGGTTATAACGGAATGGAGGGGTGTGTTTTAACAGATCGAGTTAGATGGCTGAAGGGAAGTTGCTACGTGGCAACGGATTAAGCAAGGGATGGCAGATCAGGACAAGAAATTTGGGACAGCAGATCCGGAGCCACTTCTGAGAGGGAACTCATCTAATGGGTGCTCCTTTTATTTCGTTTTCAGTGGGTATCAAATAACTTGGTTTGTTGTTTGAAGGAGTTGGTTTGGCACGAGGTTTTCCTAAGCTAGCATGAGGGCATGGCTCTAATTCTTATTTTGAAGCTGCTGGGATGATGCATAAAGGAGTGTAGTGTTCATTGTTCAAGGAATTCACTTCGGGTTTTGGGTCTCATTTTGTTGTATTTTGTTGCGTTCCTCGCAAAAAAATGGCCAAACAGATATTGTGGAATCTGTGTTGAGCACAATCAATTTTTTCTTGGTAAAAGCCACTTATATCCAAAAAGTAGTACATATTTTAGTCGGTAATACATTTTATATGCGATATGGATCTTGTTTGATAGATCTCAATTAAATCTAAAATAACAAAGTTTTTAAAATCAACTAAAACATTATAGATTATAAGATATATTACATTGAAAAGTAGCACGAACTCTGAAAATGAACAATATTTTTGAAACGGAGAGAGTACTTTATATTTTTACCCCTAAAACAAAATGAAGTAATAACCTTTTTGCGAGTTTTTCCATATTATAACTTTCTGGGTTAAGATTGTCAAATACTTCTATAGTTCACACCAATTGCTTTACCCCACACATCTTTACCCCAACGTCGCCCACAAGTTTCCTTTTATTGAAAATTAGTTTGCATCTCTGTGCACATACGGAGTCTCGTGCTTGTTAAATTTTTTTCGGTTTTAATTTTGATTATGGCTGCCATTAATGCCACGAACCTTTTGATTCAAAATTCAGTGAAATGTCATATTTGTCCCTTTGACTCAAGATCCCAAAACGACAACCCACCTCTCCTATCGCCTTTGTTCTTGCTCATCCTCCTTTTCTCTTCCTTTCTTTCTCTCTCTACTGACTTTTACAAACCCAATCAAGCAGCCAAGCACTCTCTACCGGATAATTTTCCTACCGTTGATTGCATCTCTGCTTTAAGTCCTCTGTGTTGTTTCTTTCTCAAATTCCTTGAGACTCTGTTGAGGTTTTACGAAAAAAGGGCTTTGGGATGGAAGAAATAGATCCACATGAAGAAAAAATTGACTTCATAGTCACCTCTGCAATTACCATCAACCCAATTTCAGATTCTACTCCCTCTGGAAGGTAAGACAGTTGTGGGTAACATAGTAGTGCCGACGAGTAGAGAGAATGAGGGGACAGGGTGCTTATTGGTCATAAAAATGGAGATTAAGAAACGAAGGATGAGAAAACTGAAGAGTAATATACTGTTACAGAGAAAATCGACGAATAGTTTGTATAAATTTCGACCGAATGGGGCTAGGAAGAAGTAAGCCCTGCGACCCAGTTACTAATCGCTTGCTTCTATGCAACTCCACGACCAGGCAGTTTCGGTTTCGGGACATCCAAATCCCGGATTACAAATGTTGGGATGATAATGTTATGAAAATTATGGGGGTTGCTTTTGGAATTGGTTTCCATCCTAGTGCTAACGATTACGTTTTGATAAGGATTACGTATCACTATAATATTATTACCGGAGACCAGAAACTTCTTGTCCATACTGAAATGTACATGATGGGAACTGATATTTGGAGAGACCTTGATGTTACAATGCCTTCTGCTTTCAATGAGGAGGTAGATAATGCTGATTTTCGCCCATGTGAACTTTATCCATATCCTGCTGCAGTCTTCGTAAATGGAGTTCTTTATTGGCCAGCAGTGGTTTTGCCGAGAGATGATATTGTTATTGTGGCCCTAGACTTGGGTGATGAGGTGTTCCGGAAAATAAGAACACCTTTTCGAGACAAGCCGATTGGTTGGAAATTGGTTGGATTAAAAGACAAACTTGCAATGGTTGTGAATTCTTATTCTGATGAGTATGATGGCTTGAGATGCATTGACGTATGGGTATTGAATGAAGACCAGAGAACATGGACTCACCAATTTGGAGTTGGACCTTTCACATGTGTTGTGACATTTGTGGGATGTGCAAACAACGGTGAGCTGATAATGGCGATAGATAAATATACTGGTGGTGTAATGCTTTATTTGTATAATCTGAAGACCGAAGTAGTCACGGATATTCTGTTTGATCAAGATCCCTGTCCGGATGATATGTATTTGACTGATGTTTATATGTACGTGGAGACCCTACTTCCAATCCAGAAAAACAATGGATCTTGAGAGCCGGGTAACAAGAAAAAAGAAACAGCTAACACAACATTGAACTCGTTGAGAAGCCTTATAGGTGAATTGTTGTTTCGAATGCTTTCGCTATTCATTTTTAGTTTATTTGCATTATGTTAACTCTGCCTCAAATAGTCGGTTCTGTAGTGAAAACGAGTTTTGAGTTCCCTACGGTGACTAAGTTGATGTGTTTAATTCGTGAGCCAGAAAACTGTTTCTTTTGAGTGAATTCGTACTTTGTATGAGATGGAACGTAATTTTCTTATCGTATGTGTTTTTTTTTGCTTAGCTTATTTGACACTCAACCTTGATGACATTTTTTTTTTTTTAGAATGGATGATTGTTGACCGTAACATTTTCGCTTCATGTATCAACTTCCAGGTGAATTATCTTTTGTTTGGTCAAGCTTAATGCTTGAGCTTTTTGTGCGTGCCCATCTGTATTTATTGGAGTACAAATATGCAGTTCTACTCTGTTACCTCAGATTCACCATGCGATTAGGAGGCATTGCTTGAGCTTATATGAGTGTTCCTTTTTATTTTGAATCCTGTGAAGTTACCTTGATGTCGTAGTCTTCAGCTTGGAATCTCAAAAAGTAGGCTTACTGGTGATTTGAATCCTCAATTCCGTCAAAGTTATTACACACTACGATTTTGATAGGGAATTAGAGAGCGTATTAGTTTCCAATACTGATTTCGAATATGCACAAGTTTAGAGACCACAATACGAAGAGTCGAAAGCCCGGCTTCATAAAGTCCCAACTAGTTAGAAGATATGAAAACATACACCTTGTTGAGCAATGCAGATCCTGGCCCAGGCAGCTAGATGCTGCAACCAACCAAAAATGCTAGTCCGGTCCTCGAGCCGGGCTTGGCGGCCAAGCATCTGTTATACAAAATCAGAATTTCTCTGGCGCTCCAGCATAGTTGTGAGGATTAAACCAAAGCCAAAGTGGATCCATATGCTGCAAAAATACTGAATGTCATTTGTTATCGAGTTGATTTGACATATCATCTCTTTTCTTCCTTATTCAAGTTTGATAGTTTTTGCTTCTCCTAAACATTAATTCAGAGATAAAAGGAGCCCAAGGTCTTGTTAACATGTGCCCTTCAGGTATATGATAAAAAACATAGTAACTCCTTTATTTGGTTCCACTTTTATGGGGAACATAAGATTGAAATTAAAGTCATTAATGACATTTTGAGAAGATCATCTTGGTCATTGTTGGATGAAAATACCATTGAGATTAATATCCTATTTGGAAAACACTATACTAGCTTCCACAAAACATGTACAAAACTATAACGGCTCTAGTTTTTGGGAACGTTATATTTATTATATAAATAATAAATAAAGTCTTACAATAAATTTCCATCTTTGAAATTACACAAATATCCTTTACTATTACAATAAGATTGAATGATTCTTTGACCTAAATAATAATCTTCGAGGGGTTTTTCGCACCCATACAATCATTCTCAGATAAATCTCTTTCGTGGAGTTCGAAAGGCAATCATTTGGAAGGCTTGAGGATTCAAGATTCCGCAATCATGCAGATGTGTGATTAATGTGGATTCCGTAAGTAGGTCTTAGGCTTCGTGGTAAGGATACACGAACATTGAGTAAGATTACTTGTATTCACACAATGATTTTAGTGCATGATTCTTTCCCATGGTTTTTTCCCGTTTAAGATTTTCCACGTAAATTTGTGACGTGTGATTGAATTTTCATTGTTCAACGTTGATTTAATTCTATGAATCAATTAAGGAGTTTCATTTTCTATTTAAATTAAAGTGCTCATTGAGTACTTTAATCTAGTGCGGAATTTGTTTATGAAATATTACTCCTTCCGTACAATTTGATAGTCCACCACGAAATTACATGTGATTTTCAAAATTAACTTAAGAATAATGCACTTACAAAATAATTTTTTTTTTCAATATGGATCTTGTTTGATACCCCCTCTATCCATTTTTAAGTGTGTGGCTTCGTATATCCAACTTATTACAGAAACAACATCATTACACTTTTCACATCAACTTTACCTCCACTTTATACTTTCCACATCACCTTTTACCTTTCTTTCCAAAATTATCATCCACTTTTACCCATTAACTATTATCCCACTAATTTTTCGAAAGGGCAAAATGATAATTGTATAACTTTTTACTCATTAACTTTTCAAAACACACACTTATTAAGCGACATCCCAAAATGGAAATGTCCACACTAGAAAAGGGACGGAAGGAGTACGTACATCTCATTGACAACTTTTATACGGTGCAAAAAAAATTCAAAAATTATTTTGATATATACATTAAGTTTTAGATTAAAATTGCACTTAGTTTCATAATGGACTACCAATTTGGAACATAGGGAGTATATGAATGTTTTATTTATCTTTGACCAAATCTCGTTTGTTTTGAAGGTAACATTTCAAAAGGGCGGAAGATAATAAAAAAAATAATCTCTCATTGCAATTAATTGTAAAGTAACTTGTTATATACTCCCTCCGTTCCAAAATGTTTGAAAATTGCACGTAGTTTTGTAGGGGGTAAAAATACTCCAAGTATTAGGGTACACTACTTCCACTATGACATCCTTTTTTGTTAGAATTTTGTGTTGTTAACGTGTTATGAAATAAGAGATATAAAGAAACAAGAAAACACAATATATATGTAAGTTACTTCAAGAATTATCAAGAGAGAAATATTGGTCTTCAGGACTAACTAGATATTATTGATGTATCTCTCACAGCCACACTTTCAGTCATTATTAGGGGTGATATTGCAATTTACAGGGGTTAGAGTGCAATTCGGCACGCAGTTTCCACCGCTTAACAATTACCAGAGCCATCTTTTCTTAATTGTTAGGGTGTGTTCCACTAAAAAAACTGGTTTTGTTTTAATTCAAAAAATCATTCTATTCCACTAACAAAAAACTCCCCAAAATAACTGGTTTTGTTTTAATTCTAAAACCACTCTATTCCACTAAACCTGTTTTTTGGTTTATTCATTTTGTCTTTATTCAAAAAAAATTCGCAAATGTTAGTTTTACATCAAATTTTTGTGGTTTATTGGTTCCTCTCGACGAGACGAATTTAAAGAGTATAAAATCATAGTTAAAACTAAATTTTTTTTAATGAAGCAAAAAATACGTGGTTTATTGGTTTAATCTTGGCTTTATTCAAAAAATAATTAATTTTCATTATAATTTTATACTTGTTAGATTCGTCTCGTAGAAAGGAACCAATAAACCACAAAAAATTGACGCAAAACTAATAAATGCAAATTTTTTTGAATAAAGACAAAACGAATAAACCAAAAACCAATTTCTGATTTTTTTTTTTCCAAAAAACCAACATTTGTTAGTGGAACAAGTTGTAGATTTAAACTACAACTAAAGGTCTAAAAAACTAAAAACCCAAAAAATCCTTTAGTGGAACACCCCTAAGACTTTGGCGATGATGTCATGATGATTGCACCTGTATGACATCATGCAAGAACCATCATTCTTCATTGTTAAGACTCTGGATAAATTTCATTGACATCCCCTGAGGTTTGCATTTTGTGCAGATTCTCCTTCTAGGTACGTGAAACGACTCTCCCATCCCTGAGGTTTGCATTACCATTTTAATTACCGCTTCAGTTACTTAACCGTTAACTTGAAAATTCGCTCATAAAACTTATATATAATAGCAAATACATGTACTAATACAACAACAATGCGAATGTCAATGCAAATCTCAGAGAGGGGAGAGCCATTTCGAGAGCGGATTTGTACATAATATAATAGCAATGCTACGTAGACAACACCTTTGTTCATACAACTCATTGATAATAATACAAACCTCAGGGGTGCCATTGAGTTTTACAATACGAGAGTAAAAGAAGTACTATAAAGAAAGGCTCTTCCGCACTAATCCCATCCCTGTAGACTGCAGTCTGTAGGAGGAGTAACGGGGAAGAATTTCCGATCGTCAGAAATCCCGCGGAGAAGGCGTAAAACATGGAAGACAAATCGTGCCATCCAATCCCCAATGACAACGCCAACTTTGGTTCTCTCTCTCTCTCTCTAGTTATTAGCAAAGTAACTATCTTGGGAATGATACTAGAATCCTTCACCCTCTTCCGGAATTTTCCGTACTCAACCAGAACGTTTCATTTTCCATTCCCGGGCTATACTTGATGTCTAGACCCTTCCAGATTCCATCGGAATCTTTCGAATATGGCGCATCTTCTGGGTTTTCACCAAAATCTTTTTCAACTATTGCTCTTGAATTATACTCAGAGTGTATGAGTATTTTTTTTGCGTCGTAGATACAACAGAGTGTGTACGTATATAAACTTTTTTTTTTTTGGGAAAATTTTGTATAATTAAGAACCAAGAAAATGAATCAAGGAGATAGACTTGTATAAATTTGTATTGTGTCCAAGTGAAAGTATTCAAGAAAAATGATTTGTTTGGGGTGTCCAAAGTCAACATTTACATGTCCAATTTGGCATCCATATCCGCATACATACTCCTGACAAAGTTTCATGTTTTCCACATACATGTTTACATTATATATATGTTGAAGAACACATGAACATAGCCTGAACTGTGTGATAATCTCAAATTGAATGTTTCCTGGTATTATATCTTTCATCCCTTTAACCTTATGCAGAAGTAGCGAGATCACTGAGAGATATACCACCAGCTCACTACCTACTGAGGATCGAGTCATTCTCGCTACTTTCCCAGATGATGCTAGATGATGATGTGCAGAATTATGAGTCAGATGTGTTCGAAGCCAGTGGCTACAAATGGTTGAGTTATAAAATCTTATTGCGAGTTTCATTTTCAATTCCGATTAAGAAAAACAAGCTTACTCTTAGGTCTTTTTATGTTGAAGGAAATTGTCTCTTTACCCGAATGGTGACAAGGAAAGTAAAGGTGAAGGACACATCTCTCTTTACTTGGTAATCGCAGATACAAATGACTTACCGCTTGGTTGGGAGGTCAATGTAAACTTCAAATTGTTCGTGTTTGACCGTATCCAAGATAAGTACATGACTATTCAAGGTAGTCTCATTGGCTATAATTTCACTTATTTTAATTACAAATCTTATAAATCCTCATCATCTTGCATATTGGGTTACTCAGTTTTCTTCTGTCCCAATGCTTAGATGCCAATGGGAAGGTAAGACGCTTTCATGCAATGAAAACTGAGTTGGGGTTTCCGCAACTACTCCCACTTAGTACTTTCACTGAAGCTGCTAATGGATACCTCATCCACGACACCTGCGTGTTTGGAGCAGAAGTTTGCGTAGTAAACTACACCGGCAGAGGAGAGTGTGTAAATGTAATGAAGGATCTTTGCAACACTTATACTTGGAAGATTGATGAGTTTTCGGAGCTACGAGACGAGAGTCATTGCTCTGATGTCTTCACACTTGGAAATTGGCAGTGGTACGGAATTGTTAACTTCCCTTTTCTCACTTAGGATACGCTGCACAGAGTGATAAGTCTTACAATCATTGTTCTTATGGCTTCCTCTTATGAATCCAGGAAGGTGAGCCTATATCCTAAAGGAGATTCGGGGCAAGAGGACAAATTCTTGTCCATCTTTCTAGTGTTAGTAGGAGATGCGGAAACCTATCCTTTTGAAGGGAAACCATATGCAAACTTCAAGCTACGCATAATGAACCAAAAAAATAGCAATCATAAGGAAATGGGAGGTGATGGTTCCTGTTCATCCCGATATCTCTATTTCAGTTGACATTATAATTGTGACAATTCTTGTTTTTGGGTACAAAATGGCTCCAACCTAAAGTCAATCTCATATGACAAAAGATCGTATTAATTGGACTCCTTTTTAGAGAAATTTATCAAGAGCATGGCAATTTCGTTGGTCTTTTTGCCTTTTTGGTACTCAAACAACACTTGTTCAATGATTACCTCGCAGCTACCAGGTGTTTCTGTGCTCCAGATTTCAGCTGGGGTTACTCTGCAATAATGTCATTGACTGATCTCCACGATGCTTCTAAGGGTTTCCTCTTGAACGATACTTTAATTGTTGAAGCGGAAGTTAGTGCTGTATCCGCTGTGAAGAACTTGTCAAAGTAAGTATTTGGTCTTTTATTTTCTGTAATGCAAGTATATTTCAGCTTCCTTATCATGTTAGTTTTCTAATGTCATCTTGTGCACGAAGTTGGAAGGTAGGATTTTCTATGCAATCATAGCATCTCATTCCGAGCAGATTTCATGCATCAAAGACATAGTGTTACGAATGGGAGCATGAACAAGAGATGGTTTGAGTACTTATTGTCTTTGAAAATCCAAACAGCTGATTGAAAGGGGAAATCTCCGGTTCCAAATTCTCAAATTACATCCCTATTGTAAGCGTCAATTATACGTTTACATGTTTAGTTTTCTCATCAGTTGGAACAAAATCAAGTCTTTGTCCCGAGGAGTAGTGTTTGGGGAAAAAGAACACTGAATATGAGTCCCAGATATAAGGTTTATGTTAGTTGTGGGAGGTAGCATTGTATAAAATAAAGGAAGAGGTCCAATTGAGTAGTATCTTTGCGCTTTGCGAAGGCGTAGCTAATGAGGTAATAACCGAGACACGTCAATTGCTGGTTGAAAACTCTCCAAAGTCCAAACCCCCTCTTTGGCCTGGGTTAGGCCCTGGCCATTGACAATTTCTGGACGTGCTCCCTCTAACAGAATCATCCGAAAGCTGATTTTTTTGTATGGACTCGGTTTATAGCTAATTCTGGCCGTGTTTTTTTGGCAACTCTTTCTGCTTGTTCCTTCTCAGTTATTGTTTTGGTATTCTATCTTCATCCGACTTGTATACTATTTCTGAATACTTTCTTGGGCAGGTAGCATATAATAGAGATCTTCAAGCTTGATTGGTGTTTTTGGTATTTTTGTTTCTTCACTCAATCCTTCAGAAGAAAGACCTCCTTGGAACCTACCGTTTTGGCGAAGTTTGATTTGAAGTTTAGGATTCCTTCTTCTTTTTTTCTCCATTTTGGGCAGTACTGACATGTTATACTATGATAAGTATTAGGCTTTTGAATGTGGTATGACCTATTATGGACTTCTTCATCTCTATGTTATAAATTTAGCTGTTGGAGTGAAGTTCTCTCTTCGGGTTATTGTGTAGTCAAAAGTGCTGCTGGTTTGTGATGCTCGTAATCAGAATTATCGTTGGAAGGTATTGCAGGGCAAAGATAAAAAGGACGCGCATTGAGGAATAGTTTGAGGCAAACATAATTGGATTTGAGATATCTCATTGTTGGGGTCACTTCCGATGTTATTTTATTTGTGTTATTTTATTTTTGTCCTTTCTTCAAAACAGAAATTTAACCAGTGCGATCGGTAGATTGGCCCAAGACCTGAGACTTTTCAACAAGAAACTTCAGCTTGGAACCTCAAAAAGTGGGCTAACTCTTGATCTCAATCCTCATTCCCGTCAAAGTTATTACACTCTAAGATCTTAACAAGGAGTTAATGAGCTATTAGCGTCACATAATGATTCACATGTGTGCAATGTTTACAAACGTTAAAAAGAGTCAAAAACCAGGCTTTAGGAAGTCCCAACGACTTAGAATATTCGGAAACATACACCATCTTGGGCAACGCATAGACGGGCACCCGGGCAACTTGATGCTTCAATCAACCAGGAATGGTAGCCCGGTGCTTGAGCTGGGCTTGGCGGCCAGTCAAGCATCAGTTAAATAAAACCAAAATTTCTCCCCCCGCTTGGGTATAAACGTGAGGATTGAACCCAAGCCTAATTGGAGCCATATTATGGAAAAACTTCGAACGTCAATTTTTTTTTTGAACATCTTGACTGCCATTCGTCATCGAGTTAATTTTGCATATCATCTCTTTTCTTCCTTATTCAACTTCTATTTATTTCAATTCTCGTCAACATTAATTCAAAGATAAGAGGAGCCCATCAAATACAATGTTTTATACTTGAATCATTGTTGGACTTTTGCATCTTATTCCGGAGTTCGAATCTCGTGTCTGTTATTTCCCCTTTATTTGTTGGAATTACTCCTCTCTTAATGGGATTATTAGTTGGGTCAGACATATAGTGATTGTAAATTTGTTTCCGGTTTGATGTTATTTTGATACAACAGTTTCCTCTTTACAACCATTGCTCATTCGTGGTGCTCCTAAAGTTCTTTGTATGATGAAAGTCATTGTGAAAATATAAATATTCAACTCTGGACTGAATTAATCTTCGTTGTGCTTGTTGAGGGTTCAATAATTAGTCATAAAATGAAAATTGAAGGACATGAATGGAATGCTTCTTAAACTTTCTTCCGATCCCTCTTGCATCCTGCATTTATTGAACCACCAAAGTTTGCTTTATGCATATATGTGCGCTGTTTTAATATAAGTATTTTTGACAATATGATAGCTAAGTGGGGTGCATTCATCGTATTTAACCTGTTCAAAGATTCACCATCGGCGTCGTGGGAAGAGGGGATGGTGTAGTGTCCCCAAAACACTACATCGTGTGGTGTCCCATCCAACCGTATATTTCGGCAATCGTGTGGAAAATGATTTTTTTGGTTCATCTGGATGTTGTTTCAGTTAACATTATGACCACGATATAAGAACGTTCTACGTTGTGATTTTTCTTGTCCTTCTCAGGTTCTTCGTCAGACCCTTCGTTTCTTTTCACGTTGTGATTATAGCAAACAAGAATTTTCGATAAGATTTTCATGAGCAGAATCTTGCTCCTCTTTCTCCTCCCATCTTCCTACTGTTTTCTTGCTTCGTTTCTTTTTTTGTTGATTCCCCTTCTCCTTGCACTTATAGGTAGTGAGGTTAACTCACTACAGGTTGTAGTGAGCCTATTTGGCTGTCCATCTTGACACTGACGGCTTGGATTTAATCGAAACTCTAAATTATCCGAGCCATTTATTATTTGGATTAAAATCCGAGCATTCATTATCGAGATGGGCAACTGGATGGGCTCACTATAACTCTGTTATAAACCCCTCACTACAGGGACTCCGTACCCCTTTCTGTACGTAGTGCCTGCCTTCTCATGTTTTTGGCCTTTTGGAAGGCCTAAGTTTATTGCTGAGTCTGGCTATACTTTTTCTTGACAAATCTTTCTGCTTAATAAAGTGTTAATCTTTTGGTATACATTTCTTTCTCCGAACTTGTATCTTATTTCTTAGGGTAATTATCAGCAACCTCCCCTGAGGTTTCTGACACAAACACATACCTCCCCTGAGGTTTCTGAAATGACACTGACCTCCCCTGCTTTTGCTGACAATATCAAGATACCCCCTTGCCGTTACTTTTCCACTGACGGTGTTAAGTTTAGTAAGA
>JAXBDA010007075.1:0-18741 GCA_036023075.1 Gaultheria prostrata
AAGTAGACGGTGGGGGGTAAATTGATTAACGGAGTGAAAGTTTGGGGGGTAATTTGAAGTTTCGTTAAGTTCAGGGGGTTTTGAGACATTGAGTGCAAAGTTCAGGGTTTTTTTTGAAATTTTCCCTAAATAATGAGTAGTTTTGTCCTTATTATTTGACTAAGATAAGAACTCAATTTAAAAATAAGCTATAGAATTTTACTTCTAAACAAAAAACATTAATAGGATCAATTGTTGGGAAAATACAGATCTTCTGCAACATCAAGATAGTTATTGAGGGACACTTTAAACAAAAAAGAGAGAGAGAGGAACCATTAAAATAAAAAAAATTATAAGAAGCGTCAGAATGTTTCCATTTTATGAATCCGTTCGAATGTATTAATAATACAGTATAAGTAATTTTACTTATGATGTTATAACTTTCACTTCTTAATCATCTAATTAAATTATAACTTTCACTTGTTAATCGTCTAATTAAATAATAATTTATGTATATTCTTGGCGAAAATGATACTCTCTTTGTTTCAAAATGAGAATCCGATTCACAAAAAAAAAACTTAAAAGCATTTTTTTTTCATCAAAAAATTTCACAAAAATGAGCTGATATTGATAAATCTTTCAAATTGTATATAGAGTTGTGAATTATTTTGATAAAGATTATTTTGTCGAAGTCCTCGTTCTATGAATCAGACTCTTATTTGGAACATATATTTACTTACTTTCGGCTAATAAATCATATAATTAGATGATAAATTTTGGGGAATTGAACTTCACACCTCCCATTTCAATATATGTATCCCTTTTTTGTTTTTATTAGGGTGAAATTACTGAAATACCCTCCATTTTATAATCCCTTGGGGTGCAGATGTTGGAATTTAGGGGTATTTCAGTAATTTTATCCTAATAAAAATAAAAAGGGAGTGCAGATGTTGAAATAGAGGGTATGAAATTCAATTTCCTAAATTTTTTACACAATTAGCTAAGACAATACTCCCAAGAATCATATGTTTATTATTCGTTTTTACTTTCTCTTTATAGAATTATACGAGGCTTTTGAGGGAATAAAAACCAAATCTAAAACTCCACCTCATCATTAAAGTTTCCAGTTAACCAAAAAAGAAACAAAAATGTTCTTCTGTTCTTTTTTATAATCATTGATTTAATGCTCTATGCCCGACCCGAACCGTCACGGAGCGAAACCGACATCCGATTTTGATCTTGACAAGGTTACCCGTTAACGTCCACACACGAAGATTCTAGGGCTTATATATATATATATATCCGAGGAAATCCCATAACGATAATCCTTCTTCTCCCTCTCCTCCCCTGTTCCGATCCGTGTTTCTGATCGAGTGAGAGAGAAATTTACAGTCGATCATGGAGGAAACGTACCAAATCTACGTCAAACTCTTGGACGGCAAACACAGAGCCCTAAATTTCCCCATCCCATCGATACCACTCCTCTCAATAAAGAATCGAATTCTCCAAATCACCGGCGTTCCAATTGACCATCAGAGACTACTAACAGGCACTGAACAACTCGATGACTCATCTTCCCTCCTCATCAACCCTTCCGACGGGCTCCACCCAACGCTCCACCTCCTCCTCCGCCTCCGCGGCGGCAAGGGAGGGTTCGGCTCCCTCCTCCGTGGCGCCGCCACGAAAGCCGGGCAGAAAAAGACCAACAATTTCGACGCGTGTCGTGATATGAGTGGGCGGAGGTTGAGGCACGTGAACGCGGAGAAGAAGCTGGAGGAGTGGAAGGCCGAGGCGGAGGAGAGGAGGTTGGAGAAGGTGGCGGAGGAGTTTATTAAGAAGAAGGCGAAGGCGGCGGGGAAGAAGGCGGGGGCGGTTGGGGAGGCGGAGAAGTATGTGGAGAAGTATAGGGAGGACTCGGAGAAGTGTAGGGAGGCGGTTGAGAAGGCGGTGAGGGAAGCGGTTCTGGGTATGAAGAGGAAGGATGCGGAGCGTGGAGAGAGGGGAGAGGATGCGAAGAAAAAGTTCAAGATCTGGTAAAGAACTTGAATTCTTTGTTTTCTGATGTTTTTATTCTTGGTTAATTGTTATTTGTTAGAGCAGATCCAGCCAGCACTTTCTCAGATTTGAGCAGCAGTTCAATAATTTAGTACAATTACTCTAATGGACAAACCTAAATATAAGTAAACATTTGAGTAAAGCTTCAATAGTGTCACAGTCATATATTGTGAAGACATTAATGAAAAAATTGGGTAATGAGTTCGAGTCAAGGATTGGAGTAAGTTTAGAGGGTGTTTTACTCAGAATTTGGTTATGAGTATTCGAAGAGTAAGGGCTGGAGAATGGAGATGCTCTTACGTGGGTAAAAGAGCTAATAGCATTTGAAGGGATTGGATAATACTCATACTTGCGGGAAGTTATTATCCAGGTTCTCATTAAAGGCTGAAACAGATGCAAATGTTTAACTGTATCGATACATAGGTTAATGAAAGGTCATTTTGGTAGTTTTGTCTTCTTTGGTTCTAGAAAAAATAGGATAATAGTTCTTTGATCACTTACAGAGAAATGATAGACAAGAGGAAACCAGATTTTGTATCTTTTGGTGTTCTTGGATTAATGTAGATGAGAATAACTCGAACTTAGATTTGATAGTTTACAGATGGATTTCAATATTGAGTTTGTAGCTTTATCACAATTTATTGGAAGTAACTATTTACCATCGAAAACCTTTCTATGTAGGATAATAGTTATAGGAGCATGCCAACAAAGTATTTTCTTGTTCCTCTAATCCATCTTCCGCTTTACTTTCACAAGCCATCTATAATGAAACCTTCTATGGTTTTATAGGAATGAACATCAAATCCCTTACATTGAAATCCACCTTTATCCAAGAAGAACCTTAGCCTGACCATATAGAAAGGAAAAGATCCGATAGCTTTTTTTGCCATGCCTAATGGCCCTAATGTAGCTATCTGTCATGGTAATTATGAATATTATTTACTCTAAACAGAATTGAAGCCACAATATGTCATCCGAAAATGCCCCAACTCAATTGTCTAACTGGAAGATATTGCATATGAGTTGTTAGTTTGTGATATTTTTATTGGTTCATTTTGTTAGGATGGGAAAGAGAACAGTTGGTGACAGTGGTAGTGGTAGTGATGAAACGGAAGAGGATGACAGCGATGACAATGAAGAGGAGGAGAATGATAAATCTGTTATTTTAGATGAGGAGAACCAGATGGGCTCAAGTAAGGAAGCAGAGGGTAGTCTTGACTCTGTTACGGGCCGGAAACTGGACGGAGAAGCTTCTGTTGGGGGTTCTTCTGAGAGTGGTTCTGAGGGAGAGGATTCTGCTGCAAGGAGTTTGTTTTTGGTTGACAATTCTGATGCTGGCATGGCTGGCAGTGAGAGCAGTGGTGCTAGTGAACCGACTTTAGAGACTGAAGGAGAAATGATGGTGGCGAATGTAGATACATCTTTCGCCGAGGAGGTGGCTCTGGTTGGCACTGAAGCCTTCCAGGCTGAGAAGCAAGAATGTAATGGATCCGAGTCTGGTAATCTAGAGGGTGCAGTTGGTCAACCACTGAATATTTCTAGCTCTGAAGATGAGGTAGCTTTGGGATGTGGAACAACTGATGCAGAGGTTGGTCTTGAATCAGAATCTAAAGGAGTAGTTCACGAAGCAACTTTGGTGATGAGCACAGATGTCTCCGATGTGATGAAGCCACTGAATTATGATGAGATTAACTCTGCAGCGGAGTTGGAGGTACGATATTGATAACTAATTTTTCATCCTGGCTGCAGTTCTTTTATTTTGGTGCCAAGTGCATTCCTCTTAAGTGCTCTACTTTGGAGTTCTTATTCAATTATTTCTGAATCATCTATCACTTTGCCAAGAGTTTTTCTCTATGTTACGTAATCTAATATTCGTGCAACGAATGCCAATAATAATTATCTTCCAAAATATTGTTGCTTGATATCTTCAAGAATATACTATTCTTAAATGGTATGCTATCTTTCTTTTCATTTTTTCTTTTTTCCTGTTGAAATGTTTCAAGTCTCACTACTAACCTCTTGCTTTAAACCTTGTTCATATTAGTCCCCTCTTTGGGGAGAATATCTAGGCATGATGATTTTCTGCTTTTTCTTATATCTTTGTCTCAAATCTCATGGCCCATGACTGCATCCATACACCCATGATCCGCTCTTCTTTCATAGGTTTTTTCCCCGCCACATCCATGGGTTATTTAATCTCTTTTTCTTCTTTTTAAAACAAAATGGTATGATGTTCCAACTCTTTTTGTTAAGTTCTGTGAATTGCAATTCCAAACTTGCTTCTCTAGTTGTTGAAGTCTTTTGCATAGGTTCAAAATTAAGTTCTGAAAAAAAGAGAAGGTCAAAATTAGTTGTTGTCCAGCATCCGCATAGTAACATTTCCCTAGTTACGATATGATCCTATGTTCAATTTGTTGTGTAGAGCTTCAACTTAGTATCAAAGCTTTGGGCAAAATCAAGCCCTTTTCATGATTAGTTGTTCCTTGTTCCTCCTTTGTTGCACCATGAGCTGTCCGTTGTGAAGAATTTCATTTGGAAATTCATTTCTGGTTAATCTATTGAAGGAAAAGGAAACTTATTCTCTTGTATGTGCCCAATAAGATGACAGAATTTGCAAGAAAATTAGAAGTGGGTTGTTCAGTCGTGGAGGGAACTTAGTTGGGAACTAATTGGTAGTTGAAACAGGACTTTGTTGTTGAACCATGCTGTGTGTCTTGGACGATTTGCTCCTGCTCCTCTCTTATCTTGTGTCGTGTATAGAAGCAAATATTATGAATGATAAACTTGGAACGAAATTTGTTACTTCATCAGAATACCGGTCAACGCTATAGTTCCGATGTCTTGTGGCTGTTGTGTTGTGAAGCTGACAATAGCACCTCTAACTTCACAGAATGGATGACTAATAATTTATGCCTTATGTTTGTAGGCTTTGGGCATGGAGAGGTTGAAATCTGAGCTGCAATCATGCGGGTTGAAATGCGGGGGTACATTGCAGGAGCGTGCAGCCAGGCTTTTCCTGCTCAAAACCACACCTTTGGAGATGCTTCCAAAGAAGCTGCTTGCCAAGAAATGAATAGTGTTTGCATTCGATGCCAAATGATTATTTTGCGTGGCTTTTATGCTTCTCTTTGGAAGTAGTTCGTTTTGTGTTCCAATTTATGGTGACTGCTCACAGCTCAAGTAAAATAACGGATGTTGCTTTGAGGTGTCTGTCCCAAAATTAGATTTCGTCTGTTGTAGCAACACTTCTTGACCTTTGCTTTGAGGTTTGTCAATATACTTGCGACTTTGTTAGATACAACTGTTGACGATGCTTGATTGAGAAAAGATTGTCAATGCCTCAATTTCAAGTGGAGTATGAGCTAGTAAATGAATGTCAAGGGTATGTTATGTACTTACTCACTGACAAAGTTTCTGTACGGTATTTATTATTATTATTATTATTATTATTATTATTATTATTATTATTACTTTTTGAGCAAACAGAAATGGCGTATTATAGCCTTTCAACAAACAAAAAACAAGTAAAAAAAATCAATACAACCAAGCCAGAACATTATACAAAGACAAAAGGAAAACTAAGCACAATAGCCCGACCTAGCTGAAGAATGAAAAAATACATCAAACCTTCCGTTTCTCCTTAATCCAAAGCCAATCAACAGACTTCGTAACATTCACCCCAAGTGCTTAAGCAAGCTCCGATATCCCTCCTGATATTCCGCGTAACTAGGTACCATCACCTGTTGTAGCCTTAAAAATTCTTTCCTTATCAAAGATGGTAAATAGCAGCATCCTGACACTGCTTTAGAAGAGAATTAAAGGTAGTATATTGCTTAACCAACCTAACTCCTATTCGAAGCCCATTGGCCTTCTGGAAATCCCCCATTGAAGCAACAAGCTATGCCAAACCCAACCAAAGAAGGAACAATCAAAGAATAAATGAGTCTGTCTCCTCCGCAACATCACACAACACACGAGACGTATCAATGACAATGTCCCATTTAGCCAATCTGTCCCTCGTACTAGGTCTTTTTTGTCATACCATTCCACGAGATAACGGCCCACCTTGGAACAGAGTGCTTGAACCGTACCTCTTTATACCAGCTAGCTAACTGGAGGTCTAGCAGATCGAACGGCCTCCCTCTCAAGCAGACCGAGAAGAAAATTCACCAGTCCCAGTTAGAGTCCATTGAACCCTATCCCCATTAGACAAACAAGGCCTTCTGGAAACCCCGCTACTTAAAAGAATGCAATTAAAAACCACACCGCTCTTCTGCCTAAGAGAAGCAAAATTCCAATCCAAAACATTATAAAAAGCATCAAACCGGTTGCTGATTGCCATGAGCAGGTGATGGGGAAGTCCTGCAAACTGGGCATGAATTGTTCAATCTAAGCCACTCATCGATGCAACCAGCGTGAAAGCAGTGTTGGCACTCTGGTATACATCTGACAATCTCTTCCGCTCGATAATCTGACAAGCATATTGGGCAAGTTCCATCATTAGGCCCCATGGGAAGACGCCGGCTTTCACCAAGAACTACTTTGGTGTATGATTCAATGGTGGATTGGTCTAATCCCGAAATTGAAGTGTTGGGTGGCTGCGGTGTAAATACTGGATCAACGTTTGGCTGCCCGGCGGTGCCATGGCTTTGCCTTCTTCCATGGACTAAGCATATGCATGCTGTACAGAATGCGCATATGATGATTGGAATGGCTATGGTGAGGGAGATCATCTTGACCAATCGGAGATGGTTGATCGTGCCTGTCAATCAAATAAGTTTCATCACATTTTGCAATCGCAGCAGAATATGGGTCTACTAATCCTAAGCTGTTTTGGATCATTCATTTTGGAGGTATTTAAAATGTTGAGAAAAGCCTTCGCTACATATTGAAAATACCATATAGAGCAGATTGTAAAATATCCACAAATATTAAGCTAAAGAAATAAGTCGGTCTCAACACCGTAAAGACGCCAAATGGATGTTGTTTGTTAAGGAAGAAGGGTGCCCTTCATCATCATCTTCTTCTTCTTCTTCTTTCCAAGTGCGGCTTTCCACCCCTATTCCCCTTCGTTTTTAGATTATCCATCACCAATCTATGAGCAGATATGTGATTTTTAACTAGTGCATCTTCACTTTTGGCGACTTTTTCTTGTAATTTGTTGATTTTCCATCCCTTTTTTTTTTTTTTACCAGTTTGTCCTTTCTGTTTTTTCTATCAAGATTATTAATGTTTCTGTTTCCTCAAAGCAAGTTAAATCAATGTAACGATTAAGGAATAAGAAACAACTATACTATATGTGTGCATCGAGCTGCTACACTAGAATTGATTTTGAAGGAGTTGGTTGGTGTGGTTGAACATGATATTTGGCGTGGTTGAACTTCTCAGCAAGATCTACAACATCAATGGTTTGGATCATTGTTGTGAGCCTGGCATGAGCTTAAAAAAATGCAAACTGGAGAGAGGAAAACTGGAGAGAAGCTGGTTCGTTTTTGAACATAAGAAATGTAGTTAACTAACTTAAATATGCAAAGGGTAGCATTGTTGGGGTGGAAAATGCAGTTAAATATGACAAATTGTGTTAATTAAGAATTCGAATGACAAGAAGATGACATGTTCATTCCGTCACCTCTGTAGGTTTTAATTAGGGTTCTAAAGCTCCATTTTTTTTATTTTGCCAACCCATATGTTTGACCTTGTTGAGTTGTTACTCGAGCCTTTTTCTAATGCCTATGGATGAATATTTAATCATTATCCTATTTTAGTCAATTACACAAACCAAGATCACAGATTAATAATTCTCTATCATCAATCTCTCACACAACAATGGAAAACTTTGATTGGACAATTAGAAATTCATTTATGAATGTTAAAATAACTGTCGGCTCTAGCCAGAATATTTTGACTCTTGAGCTAACTAGATACTCCATCCACAATAAGTAGCTTTCAAAGATAATTCTGGTGATTGGAAGATACTCCCCTAATCCCAAATTATTTGTTCATTCTAGGAAATCCAACTTAATTATCAAAAGAGCATAATCGTTAATACTTTGATTTGTATGGAATTAGCACCACCCGGCTTCACAAACTTACACTTTACGAAAATGCCCTTCAATTTATCAAGAAAGAAAGGGCAACAAGAGAATTTTCATAGGGGTTTGTTTCTTAACTTTTCAAAATGGACAAATTGGAACAAAAGAAATTAAGCCAAAACGTGGACAAACAAAATATGACAGAAGGAGTTTTTTTTTTTTATGGACTATAAATTTTGGGTGATAAATTTTTTATTTTTTAAAACACTTAACCGCGCGGAATCTAGATATTTAAGAGAGATGTAAAAAGTATATTAAGCTTTCGAATAGTGTAATCTCATAAATATAGCGCTGATGTGCATTGACCATTATGCCATACACTGGAGTATTGTTCATTACATGCATACTATTTTCTTCGTAGAACTTGAAATTAATGTTATTCATATATATATATATATATATATAATATATATATAAAACTACATAACCATATACTCAATAGATATGTAACTCTTTATGTGTATGAACACGTAAATATTTGCACTCAATAATACTATCTAGATACATATAAATTATATTTATTCATATGATCTAAATGTATATATATAGAATCCGGACCATTGCTTGTTCGTCACTTTCTGGACCAAATTTGGATGATCCGAACCGTTAGATGTGTTTAAAACGTGTTTTTAGGATTTGTCCAAAAAAAATACCCGGAAGGGGTTGATCGGACCGATCACCCTTCCGGGTATTTTTTTTTTACGAATCCTCAAGGTGGACCTTAAAAACACGTTTTAAACACATTGAGTGGTTCGGATCGTCGAGATTTGGTCCGGAACTATGAGGTCCGGACGGGGTCCGGATTTTAGTAGTTTGGATGGGAAGTGGACTCTATATATATATATATATATATATATATATATATGTTACATTAATAAAAATTGTATATTTAACAACGCGTATATGATATGCATATATGCTTTGGTATCTAGTAACATGTTAAAAAAGCACTAACCAAAAACAAAACTTGATAAAAAAGTAAAATGCAAAATAGTCATTAAAAAACTTTTGGAGCTATTTTTGCATTTGTGATTCAATATGCGTGTTTGCATAATGCTGCATTCTCAAAGTACATGTCTTAAAAGACAAAAAATAAAAAAAACACACCCCATTACCGGGAATTTCTTCCCGGTTGTTATCTTTCCTTTAAGGGGATGATAGCCATCTTTGATGTAATTATCCTTTCTCATCTATGATATATTTCCTAATTTTTGGCAAAACAAAATCTATCTAGAATCTAAAATCAAACCTCCAAAATTCCTCGAAACACCCAATTAGTAAAGTAAAATAAATGAAGTTCCAAGCAATATAGTATAATTGAAGCATATACAAATCAAAGTCAAACATAGGGCGGAGGGTAATACCTGTTCCAGGACTACCAAAACATATTACTTGTTGACTTGTATTATTCTCAAATCCACACATAGCCCCCTGCGTTTCACAATCTTCACAATTGGGCTCCTCCCAATACAGTTGAAGATCACCATTAAGCTCAGATGAAATCGCAGAATCAGACTCTGGCATTGGCCAAGGAACCGGTATTGGCATCGTAACAAGAACTTTGCACCTTGATGACATTCTTTCCACCAGAAAATTCGAAGTCGTCGCTAATGTTGAATTTGTTGAGTTACTTAGACAATCAATAACCGCGTATCTTGATTGAGTGAGCTCTGTTGGACAGACCATAAATGTGTAGTTGCGATAATAAGAGACCTGGAACGGAGTCCCGGAAAGATTCAGGCCGTTCATAAGTCGCCTTGGAAGGCAATTGGATGGGTCGTAGAGCTGGATTTCTTGTTCTTGGTAGTTGATATTTCGAACGAAAAAATCTCCCGAATAAGGAAAGCTTACAACCGTATTGCCTTGGTTGTCGCAAGTAAGATTAAAGCCGGGGTAACCGCAGTTTGGAGGGGCTTGGCCGGGGAATGCTTGGAAAGGGAATCGAATGGTGAAGTTGCTATTGAAACAAATGGAAGTTGGGCAACTAGGAGGATTTGGATTTGCTGCAGAAATGAAAGGGAAGAGGAGGAGGAGAAAGAGAGAGGGGAGGAATTTGAAGATGTCCATATATGTTCAAAAAGGATTGAGTCCAAGGATGGAAAGGACTTATGTAAATTGTAGTGCGTAGGAATTTTTTTTGATCATGAAAGACTTCAATAAATAAATAAGAGGAGCACTTTTGGAAAGTCAGAAGAAGATCATGCCAAATTGTGTAGAATTTTTTTGTTGTATGGACCTCTCCAATAAGATATTGAAGGTGGCCAGTAAGCAGGCATCGGAGTTAGAGAATTAAAACTCCTTGAATCCCTAAAAAAAAGAGATTGGCTACAATACACACACTATTAAAGGTGTATGTGTATCATATGCACCTATTATATTATATGGTCCATATTGTGTCATCTCATTGGCAATCGTATCATTTTTTAATGTTTCGTAACTTTTCAGCAAAATAATTCATAACATTTTACATTTTCTATGATTCATAACATTTTGATGAGATTCGTAACTTTCATAAAAAAAATCGTAACTTTTTTATTAATAAGAGGTAATCGATTCGTAACTTTTGTAGGGATGATACACACCCAAATAGGGTTGTATATTGTAGCATTTCCTTAAAAAAAACACTTTAAAAAAGAAAAAACTCAGTTTAATCTGTTTTTCAAAAACCCATTTCGCTAAAATAACTTATTAATTGGCTTTTATAAGATAAACTAAACTTTGGTCTGTTTACTTGCTTTTGTTTCTTTGAAGGGAAAATATTATTGTAGATATGACTTGGAATATGCGATAAATCAATAAGACAATAACTTAATTGAAATCATCTTACGTATTCATATAAAACAAAGACCCAACAAAGCGTCATGAATGACAAAATAAACAAGTTAGATGACAAACCTTGATTTTTTATTTATTATTATTTGTAAGTTATTCTTTTTTTTTGGTACAATAGAAAGAAAAAAAATTAACTATACTCTCTCAAAAGCCATGCCTCTTTTATCCGCCTCAAGGAGGAGAATGATTTCATCCTCCGGAATGATGTGTGACCTTTATTTGTCATCTTGGTCAGCTCTCATGTTAGCAAATTTATCGACTACTTTGTTACCTTCTCGAAAGGTGTGAGTAAGGCTGTTACCCATAGCTATCAGCAGAGCTTTGCATCCCTTCATTAGGACTAGATGCGGCGAGTCTTCTTTGATTAGGAATTAATTTCTACCGCCCCCGTTTCTTGGCTTTGGACGAGTTCCAACCATCTGAACAGTAACCAAAGCGTAATGAATGACAAAACTAAAATTAGATGACAAACACTTGATTTTTTTTAATTAGTCGTAAGTTGTTCAATTTGTGATAAAAAGATCAATCTTCATTGACGGAGTTAAATGGATGTACCAAGCAAAATTTGACGGTAATAGAGGTTGAAGCAATAGCATGACTTACTTAATCTCTTCTTTTTCTTTTCCTTTTTTTAATTTTAAACCCGTCCTTTTTATTTTTCTCGTGTATTTCTAGTTTTAGGGTTTTTCATTTGCTAAAATGAGAAACTTATAAAATTAAATAGATAATTTTAGCAAATGAGAAAATCAGGTACTAAAATCAACCCATTTTTATGAGTTTCCCATTTTAACAAGGAATTGATATTGACACTCCCTAAATTGTTAATGACACTCCAAAAGGGAGTGCCATTATCAATTCCTATATGGACTTGATATTAGCACTCCTCTTATTGATATTGACACTCCCTTTTTGGAGTGTCATTAACAATTTGGGTAATGCCAATATCATTTTCGTTTTAACAAATGAGAAACTTAACCTAAAAAAGGTCTGTGAGTTTCACGTGGACCGTGAGTGTCATTTTCCTCCAAATAAAAACCCTAGGCAATTCTGTCGGCTCCAAAACCCTACGACTTGTACAACGTCAACAAGCCGCCTCATCAGAAGCTTGTGCTATTGAGTATTGTGGATGAAGACAAATTTGAAAAAGCAATCTCATGTCGAGATCTACATTCCCCGGCGCCATTGTCGCGTATGCACTTCTACCTATGCTCCTCACTTTTGCACTCGCACTGCACGCATACCTTTAATGAAACGCGCACATGGACAAATCTCCATCTCTGTGCGTGTGTGTTCTGTTGAACAAATTGTGTTCGCCGTGCCCTGGTAACTTTTGATCGCAATAATTGTTTACCAAACACGGCAATGCGAAACTGATTTTCAATTGCTGTTGATTCTTCTAAATTACACTGTACGATTGTAAAAGCACGCATCTTCTGGTTGGAATCATTTGTGCGTGTTTACAGATTGGAGGTTTTCCTTGTTCCTTTGGTTGGGATTGGATTCTAGGGTTTAGTCTGGATTGAAAGAATCACATGATATACGTATGTTTGGTTTGTTTAGGCTTGTTTTATGATGCAAGATGCTTGGATGAATTTGTGAAAGCAGATGTTTCTGAGAACTGTATTTTTAACCTGGTCATGAATTAGGTCGCAAACCGAATCTGGTGTCTTTTATGATCTGTTGGTACCTGTAAATTGCAACGGGCTGACCTCTGTTTTGTTTTTATTGCTAGCCGTAGGCAAGTGTTGATACCTCTCATGAACTCGAGGTGGTGTGTGTTTTACATGATTACTTTGGGTACTCTTTTACGTGGTTGAGGAGGTTCTATTGAGGCATGCTGGGATGCAGGGACCCTGCATTTGCAGCTGCATTTTTATTTCCTAACGTGTGCTCCGGATAAGCAGGTACTTGTGTGAAAGGGTCCTCTACATTTTTTGCTAGTAATGGTGCATATTTTATTATTTTTGTTCTCATTGATACGATTCATGTTTTATATCTCTATCTGTTGATTGAGGCGCTTTAAGTTTTTTTTTGTTTTTGTTTTGGAAAGGCAATGCGTTGTCAGTTTGTAACAATCATTATGTTACTAACGTGCAATTAAAGGCCTTTATATTTTAATATTCCAAAAGTTTGTTTTATTTTATTTATGATATTGCTTGAAGTGAATATGGAGATGATGCCAAAAAGTAAAAGGTCTGAGCAGGATACATTGGTTGTAGTATTGAGATGAATGTGGGGAGAAGGAAGAGGGCCCCTGTCCTTGTATGAGTCATTACATTGTGACTTTCGCAACCTCTTCTACAGAAATCATACCATGCTTAGGCTTGGTGATGGGTCGAAATAAAAGGCGTGGGTTGCATTCTAGTATTGAATGTTAACTTAGACTTCTCCCAACATACACCCTCATTCTTCCCACATATCTCAACATCCATCGTGTTTCCTGCACTGATCAAACCTTCATCCTGATCCTATCACTATTTTTTCTGTATCTCTCTTTCTCTCTGTATAGACTTGCACGGGCACATGCTCACAACCAAGCGAAAGAGATTTAGAAATCTACATCATGGAAATTTATTTCCATGCTTTCATTATCTAGTTTGTTCCAATCAAAGGTATAAATAATATGTACTAATTGTCAGATATGTATTGGTCATTGCTAGTGCATGTGGACATTTGGGGTGTCGAGGGGCATCTGAGAATTCGCATGTTTGTGTTAGCTATTGTTTGTTCTCAAATAAAAAGCTGTTCATGGAATACTTGAGTACTATAATAGCTTAGATGACACGAAGGTGGTGTTTGTGATGTTTGTACCAATTGTCTGGATCCCCGGGTGAATGTCGTAGCTATCTAGTACGTAAATCTGTGATGTGCCTGGTGGTTGAGAGCCTTGGATCTAGAGCTCATTGTCCTTGAGCCTGTTCTCTATGTCTAAGCAGCTTGTTTCCCATGTTGTGCTATTTTGTATTCAGTTTTAGTTTTTGCTCTCTTTCTGGGCATTTACATATGATGAGGTGGTGCTTAAAGCTATATAGTCTTGTTTGACATTTTTTTGTAAGTTTTTCTTGGTTCTTCAGTCATTCTCCTTGAATTGCGAGTGGTTTAATGTCACTGTTAAGCAATCTTGCTTCATTTGCACAAGTACATTTTCTTCACGTTTCTTTCTGAATGTCAAGTGGACAGGGATGCTCACCAATTTTTGGCTATGGAAATGGCAACCCATTTTTCTTGACAAATTGCTGTATTTGGCAATGGTCACTTGTTTAGCAGACCATTGGAGCAGCTCTTGTTAAACATTGTACTCTCTTTTATGGATTTATACTGCATTACCTATTTGGCAAGTAATAACTGCCCACCATTTCGTCGCGTCATAGTTTTGTAATGAATGTGTTTCGTGGAGCTAAACCAGAGAAAGTTTTGTCTATGTTGAGCGTAGCATATGTGATGTCTGAGATTTCCATTAAAAATTCACACTCCAGGAAACTGAGCCATTATGACCAGATTTTTGATGTACTTCCTCTATGTTGATGTAGAAAGAGATTTGGAATGTTGGTGGAAATAATCAGCTTGGGATCATCTTTCTTTGTTCTAAATTTCTAATGCATCTGATTTTGGTATTTGCGTTTTCAGGATCCATGGCCGTTGTGCGAGTCATTGGGCAAAGAATTAGCACTCCCACAATCCAGCAATTGTGAATCTCTTCTGGCTTACCACGCTTCAGACCCTGTTCGAAACAATGTCTTCTGACGGCAACACGATAAAAAGGGTTTATGGTTGCTTTTATTTGGCTTGTTCAGGCCAATGATGCCTTGATATTAAACCAGCTTTGACACATTTTTGGGCAAATAATGTAGCATGAGAACCAACCGACCTGACACTGGAGGAGATGCCAATCATCATCTTAGCTTATAAGGAGTTGCATAAAAGAATTTTCCTTAGTCCGAAGCGATAGCATGCACGACCAAGAGAAAATGTTGTGCTGCCATACTCATTCGGTTTTGGTTGGCGACAATGTCCTGAAAAACTCAATGACCATTGACCCTTTTTTTTTTTTTTTTGAACTGAAAAAAAAAAAAAGCAACGGTCACATAGTTTTTTTTTTTTTTTATCATTAGCAATGGTCACTCTCAGGGGCGGAGCCAAAACAAAATGTCAGTGGGGTCAAATTCTTGAAGCATAATAATTGGAAAAAAAAGACACCAAAATGCAACATAGAAAGGAGTTAAAAGTAGATATCTATTAATGGTATATAATTTTATCTACAATCGATCCCCCATAAGATACACCGAAATGTCAAACAAAAAGTAGCTAATTGGCTAGATATACAACCTATAACAACGTCTACAATCGACTACAAAAAAGTTATACTTGAATACCAACAAACAGTAGCTAAACAGATATGATCCATTTAAAACCTATAACAGCGTTTGCAAATGACCCTATGATTTTTCATATTTTGAAATCGTTTATAGATATCAATGTTAGGAATATCAATGTTATTCTTGCCATAAAATGCGGAAACTTCATTCATCAAAATGCTTCACCCATCATCCCTTGGCTGTCATCGATTGGAATCGTTTCTTGGACACCTCAACTTGTTTCATGGTATTAACAATGTCTTGATCTTTTTTTTGCAATGTCAGAGACAACTCATTTTTTAATTCCCAAGATTGATTTCATCAAATGTAGATTGAATACACACTCAATAAACGAAAGGCTTTTAATTTTTGTTCTGAATTGGATGCATTGTCCACTAATACATCAAGCACATCAATTATAGCTAGAAACATGTTTAGCAAGCTTAGCAAAGTACCATAATGTGATCCCCAACGTGTATCACTAGCACAAATAAGAGTTGTCTCTTGATAGAGGTCATGACCACTTAGAATATCACCATTAAGTACTAAGAGCTTCAACAAGTTTTTCAGCTTACTTCTCATGGAGAATATCAAGACGTTTGCATGAGGCTCCAACAACATTAATAATATTAGAAACCAAAGTAAAGAAGTTAGCAACGTGGATATGTTTATTTGCTATTGCCATAAGAGCTAATTAAAGTTGGAGAGAGTTGGGGGGGAAATGATTTGGAGTGGTAAGGAGGGCAAATAGTCGTGAAGAGAGTCAGAGAGTTAAAAGAATAAATGATTTGATGTGGTAAGGAGGACAAGTAATTGAGGCAAAGAAATACTCCACCATATACAAGGGGTAAAAATACAAAATTTAAAAAAATATTATATCTATCCTATTAAAATTTGTCACCTCAGTGGGGTCAAGTGACTCCGTTTGACCCCCTCCCTCCGCCTCACTCTGACTCACTAAGTTGACCAAGTTTTTGTAAGGAGACGCCAATCATCATCTTAGCTTATAAGGAGTTACATAAAAGAATTTTCCCTAGTCCAAAGTGAGAGAATGCACGACCAACAGAAAATGTTGTGCTGCCCCACTCATTCGGGTTTTGGTTGGCAACAATGTCCGGAAAAATTCATGTAACTAGCAATGGTCAGTGGTCACTGAGTTTTATTTATTTATTTTAATTATTACCAATGGTCACTAATTTGACAGAGTTTTTGTGTGTGCGCACTTAGAGCTCTTTTGAATTTACGAGTCCGAATTCCTGCGATAACTGTTGGAACTTGGAAGGAGAGGTGTGAAGTTTTGCTATTTAATTGCCGAAATTTTGCTGATCGATCTCTGTAAGTAATTTAAGTATGCATATCATATCATGTATACTAGTTTTCATGGCTCCCATATACCAGGTAATTGCAGTCATGTAGATGTGATGTGGTCAACTGGGGATCAATAAGCCTATGCGACAATCAACAATGCCTCTCTCTGAGATTATTCCCAAGGGGATAGAACTTAAGAAGGAATTTTGTTATCTTCTGACTCTCATAATTTGCTTCTTCACAGGCTTTGTTCATCAGCCCTCTGTCATCAGGTGAACCAATTTCCTTAACTGGCACTGGTGGGCGTCAGTTAGCCGGAATCGTGCTATGAGAAGAGAATACAATACTTGGGGTGGGTGAGCATGTTTGGTAACTATCAAGTAAAGCCATAACCCCTAAATAGTAAATTCCACAGACAAATCGAGTGGAACAAAACAAGACACAATAACAACCACCGGAATGGACTTTGCGTAATCCGTTAATGTGGGTTGGGAGCCGTTGAATGTTCGGGAAAAATGATTAAACCAAGTGACCTCTAAAATTGCTAAAATCAAGCTAGTATTTTGTTTAAAAAGAGAAGCTTGTTGAGTGTAAGGAGCCAAAGGAATGGGTGGTGCAAATCGATCCATCCATCAAACCATCATTTTCAAGGAATATGGTGGTGGGTTATCTACCCACAAAGAGACACAATGAACACCTCGAATCTCAATTCAAACATAACTTGCACCATTAGACCACTCCTCTCAATCGTCTATTCTGTTTTACTAATAATAATGTTCTCAGATGACCTGTTTTCATTTTCTTTTTGGATATTTTCCGGGCTTTGGAAAATAGGGGACTTCTTGAATCTCACCTTAATAGAAAATGCACCATGTCCGTTGAACATTTGTTCTTTTGATTAACTTAAGGTGTCCGAATATTTTACGTGCACCTCAACGATTCTCCGACCATTTTCTATGTATCCATCAATGAATTAATACGATGATGTCATATTCATCATTTATACTAGTAGTAATAGTTGTGGAAGAATCAGAAGTGAAGCCTGGAATCTTCAAACAAAAAAGGCAGCATGGATCGGAATCTGAATATTCAAGTGAAAGAAACCTAATAGTGGAATGTTTTAAAATCACCTTTTCTTATGGAACCAATAAGAAAGCTAATCCCAGAGATGATCGGTTTGTCATTTGTGGTCATGTATCCATTCAGGCTTTCATTTAATCCTTAGCCAATGCCCATCAAATGCCGTGACTCTGTTTCTTTACCACCAAGTCCGGTTAAGTTTTTTAGCTAGGTAAATGTACTTAGTTGGAATTAAAATCCTGTTTGTTTAGCTGGACTATGACGTGTTCTACCTTTTTTTTTTACATTTGTTAGTTTTGTGTCAAGTTTTCATAGTTTATTGGTTTATCTTGACGAGACGAATCCAAAAGGTATAAAATTATGGTCTAAACTAATTTTTTTAATAAAGCCAAAATTAATCCAATAAATTGATTTATTTTGGTTTATTTTCGGCTTTATTCAAAAAAACTTTAGTTTTGACCATAATTTTATATTTTTTAAATTCGTCTCGACGAGACAAACCAATAAACCACGAAAACTTGCCGCAAAACTAACAAATGTAAAAAAAAAATTGAATAGAGACAAAACCAAAACACCAGTTTATGTTTTTTTTTTTCAAATCACTCCTTAATCATGCTCGCCAGAAGTTCAACTTAACATCTGTATTTGAGGCTCAAATACAGACAAATGAATTACCTTAACCTCCCCCTGGGAGACTTATAAAAGAGGGAGTTCCAAAATTGAGTGTTTGGTTAATTACGGATTTGAGTCCCTAGAGTTTGTTGTTTTATGCATTTGAGTCCCTAGAGTTTGTTGTTTTGCCATTTCTGATCCCTTTTTAACGGCTGGTGTGAAAGTACACCTTGTTTGGAACATGTTTTAGAAACATGTTTTGGAAACAAACTCAAAAAAGTGGTGGGACCCACTTTTTTTCTCTTTAACTTTTTAATCATTACTCTCATTTCTCACTCTATCTCTCTCCTCCTTTTTTCTCTCTCCACAATTATTACTCTCATTTCTCTCTCTACCTTTTTCCAAATTTTTCAAAAACACTTCTCCAA
>JAXBDA010007076.1:0-18740 GCA_036023075.1 Gaultheria prostrata
TCTCTCTCTTTCTTCCTCTCACACTCTCTCTCTCTCTCTCTCTCTCTCTCTCTCTCTCTCTCTCTCGTGTATTATCCTAGCCAGGTGTACGAATTTACGCGGGCGAATATATACTAATTTAAATAAATCGATCGACGATTAAATAATTTTCCGAGAAAATTATTATTATTAAAATTATAATTCGAAGTTTTATTTACGAAAATTCGGGTTATTGCAACAATTGAATTAAATAAATAAATAAAAATTCCTCTGAAAATCCGGGTTGTTACAGGTGTATTTGTGTAAAGCTTATTAAAATAAGATGATATTGATTCAAAAACTAGTATTGCAAAGAGCTCGAGAACTTCATATTCCCTCCGTTCTTTTTATAGTGTTTAGTTTTTCATTCTGGGTTGTCCCTTAATAAGTACGTATTTTAAAAAGTTAGTGAGTACATTTCCTATTTTACCCTTAAAAAATTTATCATATTGATAAGAATAAATAATGAAAAGTAGATGTAAAAATTATAAAAATTAATATGAGAGTAAAATGGAATTACGAAACTACACTTAAAAGGTACTAAGGGAGTGTAGAAATGCAAGGGAACCAACAAATGGATCATACTACAAACTACTTTGGCAGCCTTTTCTTGTTCATAAAATTGTTGTACAGAAAATGGGTCATTCAAAATGGTTCATTTGACGATCAAAAAGTGTTCAGTTCATAAATCTCGATTACATTTTTTCATTCATAAAATAATGTTGATCTGAAATAAAAAAAGACGTTATGAAAAGTTTGACCGTCAATTTCTCATCTGCAAAATATGTCTCACTCAGATAAATATTGTTACTCAAAAAGTTGATTTTTTCACATGAACGTTAAAACTGAAAATTTTCGGTTTGTTTATTTTGTTATTTGCACAGGGTGGCCCATAATTGCCTCTCTTCTCCATCTGAGGCTATTTTTCGGTTTCAATGGCCTAAATAAGTTCCCGAATCATGCACAACATTTGAGGACTTGCTGACAAAATATCAAGCAGTATTGGCCACAAGACCAGATTCACAGCTCTAATCACACACACAGGTTGCATAACCCCCCAACTTATTTCAACGCACAGTTTATCCTGCCCTGTTGTAACCAAATATGTCCGAAGTGTGCTGAGGTTGGTAAAGAAAATGCACCACAATTTGTGTTCAACTATCCAGAAAGGCTTGTCAACACCAAAAATAGCCATAAATTTTCTCAATCGCGATCATAATAGGCATCGTATTAAAACATTCGCAAGTACATGTATCCAACAATTACTCTGTTACATAACCATTGCAAAATCCTAAATGGAAAGTGAAACGCTTTTTTGGAAAAATAAAATCATAACCACACACAGTAGACTCGGATAAGACCACCCCTGCATCCAGGATCAACCCACAAGAACATTCTGCAGCACCTCATGCCTGCCACCAAAATATGAGAGAATAAGAAACATAGTTGGACGCAGAAATTAAATTTTCATTCCTAAATCTGCAGTTTATTTGACAGAGAAAAAGGAGGATTTCGGAGCACTTGCCTTGTTAGCAATGTTGTTGGAGAGCCAATCCAACCCCTCATAGAGCCCTTCACCAGAGGTTGCGCAGGTGCTCTGAATATACCTGGAAAGACCATAGGATCGAGTTAAAACATGTGATCATTCAGATTACCACAGCGCAAAATAAATCTGCCAAATGTAAAAAAAATTAAAAGTTCACCAGTGACGCTGTCGGAGGGAGTGGAGGCCAAGCTTGTCAGTAATTTCAGCAGCGTTCATTGCATTAGGCAGATCTTGTTTGTTAGCGAATACAAGCAACACAGCATCTCGCAACTCATCCTGGAATGGAAGAAGCCTGAATGTCAGTCCTCCTTTAAGAATTTACCAAGTTGTAGTCTAAGAAGTAGGAGTAGTATTTTAGAGGGAAAGAGTAGGCGTGCTCAAGCATATGCACATGGCCCAGAAGACTGTCCGGTGTCCAACAAAAAGGTAGTGCAGCAATAACAAAACTGTGATCCCCCTATGTCCCTGTGCCGAATTCTATGTCCTCAAGTATATGATATAGCTGAGTGAAATTATACACTTAAACCAAGGTCCAAATGGCTTTTGAGCATCCATAGTCACATGTATTTTGACTTTCTTTTCATATTTTTCTTTTATTGTTTCACTTGGTTAATATTCTGTCTTCTTCAGTGAATCAAATGCACATACTCCATGTCTTAAGAGTCGCTGAACCCAGAACAGCTCATTCAGCAATAGCACCACAAATTACCAATGAACTTGTTACAAGCTACAGAACAATCCTAGCAACAGGAACTGAGAGGGGGGGGGGGGGATGGTGGAAGGGGAATTACAAAGAAAAACTGTTGGGAAGAAAAAATTCCCAGGACCATTACTGAGTACGACACGTTATGAAAACTTCTGTAAGCTCAAATGTTTTTCCACTAAAAGAATCATATTGACGTTACCTCATTCAACATGCGATGCAATTCATCCCTTGCCTCAACAACTCGGTCTCTGTCATTGCTATCCACCACAAAAATGAGACCCTGGGTGTTCTGGAAATAGTGCCTCCACAATGGACGAATCTGCACAGAAATTGTCATGTTATTACCAACTATATGCAAAAAAATAATTCACCAGAAAATGGAGCAAAAGTAGTAATCAGTCGGTAGGAGTTTATTTTGTAAACAAATTACAAGGTTCCAGAGGTGGAAGAGGAAGAACTCTCAAATTATGTTGTTTGTAAACAAATTACAAGGTTCCAGAGGTGGAAGAGGAAGAACTCTCAAATTATGTCACTAAAACAGCTTAAACTTTTGAATGAACGATAATTTGAGAGACAAACATAGAAAGTTCATACCTTGTCCTGGCCACCAACATCCCACACTGTGAAGCTGATATTTTTGTATTCAACAGTTTCAACGTTAAAGCCTGCGAATAATCACCGTTTTGTTACAGAAAGAACCACAATTCTGTGTATGGATCCAAGCGCCAAAAATCCATTGGATAAAAATCTGAACTATACCTATAAGTTACATGCAAAACATTCACATAAATAAAGTTTCCTCAATTGGATGAATGCATATATTAAGGGAGATAGAGAGTGATCATATGCAGCGACACAAGATCTTCCATATTATCCCAATACACAAGTCCAAACTGATGGTGAAGTCCATACTAAAACACGTTGTTTGCAATTACCCAAAGCCTAGTAGAAAGACAGCTTCTAAAGCCATGAACAGGTGAGAGGTTTTTAATATCACCATCAATGCTTGCATTAGAATCAGCCTATTAAATGAGGTGGTACTGCTGATTTGAATAAGCCGGCTCGATGCCAGATAAGTCAATACAATAGTATCACCATCCAAATTTCTTAAGTACATGAATCTGAAGACATCGTACAACCTAGGCCTTGGGCATAAAAGGAAAATCTTTGGTTTGCATGCTTAGAATTCCAACTTACTCACACAATAACTAATATTTCAAGTATATAATTACAAGAACGTCACAGGAACTTTCATATTTGAACTTCAATAGCAACAATGAAGGAACTTCAAGTGGACCATACATCTAGAATAAATGACATGCGGGCTCAAGTATGGACCAGCAATAACTCTAGAAAAGTTCAGGCTCCTCTTCTAACTGCGGGAAACATCAAGTCATATCAAGCAAGCACCCCCAGGGAATAAAGGGTTTAGGGAAATGCATCTACAGCCTGAGCATTTACTACCTCAGTGGCTCCCAAGGATGCCTCCATAACATAACATAGGCAATGGATTGTCATCGCCGTAAGATAAACAATCATGTAATGCGCAATCAAGGATCATACTGAAGCTCGGTTCCTTACCTCTTGCCAAAGAGGCAAGGGTATAAGAACATTTAGCTCTACACCACGTGCTCATCTTTTGCGAGGCCAGACTGAAGATTTTATGATACAACCAGACTGAAAATTTTATAATACAATTTATTTACAGACCATGAAAGAAGAAAAAGCTAGAAATCATGGTTAAGAAAAATAGAGGGTTCGTTAAAAATCCATCAATCGCAGCATCCCATTTGACAAAATAACGATGAAGGCAAAAGATCCAAAAACGATTATTCGGGGGTATAATTTTACCAAAGCTTGTAAAACAGTTGAAAAATCGTTTGATCCTAAGGAGAAAAATTGGAATCTGGAACACCACACTTTCATGCTAAGAGGAAAAAGAAACTCTACAATTCAATCCAGTATACAGAAAAGAAAAGAGGTCAATCACCCTTCAATGAATTACCCATAGTAAAACTTGTCTCTGCAGCATGGAAACCAGTTAACTAAGACAAAGTAGCAACCAAAAACATGCAAATTTGAGAGGCCCATTCACATTATGTCAGTATTGGGACTTACCAATGGTTGGGATTGTCGTCACAATCTCCCCAAGCTTGAGCTTGTACAAAATGGTGGTCTTACCAGCAGCATCGAGACCAACCATAAGGATACGCATCTCTTTCTTGGCAAAAAGCCGGCTGAACAGCTTGGTAAATGTCAACCCCATTTTTCTTTCTGGCGGTGGATCCCTACATATGAATGCAGGACAAAAATATTGGGATCCGTTCATCCACTATTAGATCAAACTTTACAGCCCCAATCATAATAAAATCACAAGAAACAATATCTTCCCAAATTGACCAAAAATATCCACAGGTTAAAATATGTTAGTCAGCCAGAAATGATGTTAAATTCGAATATTTTAAGCTCCATTATGCATTCTGATTTTCATGATCTTTTATTTGCAAACATAGATGATGTGAGCAAGCCAAAAATTGGAACAATTTCCAACACAACTTTCAGATCAGAAGATTCAGAACACGAGAATGCAATGTCCCAACTCCCAAGAGAAAAACAAAAAAAAAATCCTAAATTGATGACAACCAGACTGAAATCAAATCAAATTTTTCTGAATACCAGAAAATTTGATGAGAGTGAGCAGGAGACTTTTGACTGCTTGGGATGATATTAAAGAACTCTGTGTCTAACAATCAGCATAGTCCCAGAGTTGAGAAGTACAAACTCATTATGTTTGAACCATAGGACTGATAGGAGTCCAATACACCCAAATCTATATCTAACCTCGCATGTATTTCTAATGCGATCTAGCTATAAAAAGCGCAAGCGGAGCGAGAAGACGAAGATGGAATAGAATTGAACCCTGAGGAGTGAGGACAAAGGATATGAGAATAGAAACGCAAATGACACACAAAACAAAACAAGTACCGTATCCCAAAATCATCAAATCAAATGGATCTGAAGCAAAAGTTAAGATATGCATAATCACATTGGACTGCCTTGTAAAATGACCGCTTGAGCTTTTAAATTTTAATACGTTCGCACATTTAGGCTGCATTTGGATCAAGGATCTGTTGACCTACTTACAAGTAGGGGGGGAATCTTGAATTGTCCTTATTATTCACTCTCAGATCAATTTCCTTTCCCTTTGCAAAACTCCTCCACAAATCCAGGATCCAAACACAGCCTTGGGATGACTAACTCAGATCTGAACATTCTGGACGCACAATCTTCAGATCAAAACGCAATAAAACCAATGTATCAAAAAATCTGAAAGGAGGCACATAAAACAACAAAACGATATCCTTAATCTGCCATAAAGATATACACATCAAATCTAATGTCGATCAATAACGAGAAATGAAACTGCACATAAAGCTTCAGATATGGATTAAAACACGTTTTATAACAAGAGTACCAGAGATCCCTCTCAAACGCATTGAAATTGCATATAAACAGATCTACATGAACGACTTACAAGTGATCGAAACGAAAATTCAAATTGGGGGGAGGATTTTACCTGCGTGAGCTTTAGCGGAGGGATCAGGAGAGAGAGAGAGAGAGAGAGAGCGAGCGAGCGAGCGAGGAAGGAAGCCTGAGAACAACGCTGAAATATGGGGCAAAAAACGAAGTGTTTAACGAGTGGTGATAAATAAGACATCTTTTATATGGTACAAAGTCCAAACTGGCGTTTATTTTTTAATGGAATAACGAATGTGCCCTGCATTATGGTGGAGTATATCATGTTACTACCATGAAAAAGAGTGAAGGTGAATATTACTCTCATCGTATTGGTTGAAATGATAAAGATGATATCATTTTTTTTTAAAATGGCATTACTTTTGCGGCACCGCAGTACAGGTTTTCCAGATCCGGTAATATTCACCCTCAACGAAGGTAAACAAAATTTCACTCTCATGAACAGGCTAAACCTTAAGGTCTCGTTTGATTTGCGGATTGAAGCAATGAGATTAAGAATTTTGGAATTGGTAGTGCTGGACTTTTTGTCATTGGATTAATTTCATCTCTTTTTTTTTTATTTATAAGAAGATCAGAATATATTAACGAGATGAATAACGCCTATCAAACGCTACAAGAGAAAAGCTAAAACAAGCGGAATACAACCTAAGGAAAAGCATAAATTTTTCGACAAACAGTTAGAGGCAATCCAATGTGCCACTCTATTTTTCTCCCTATTGCACCAAACAAAAGACCAATTCTTACTAGCTGCCTAGCACTTCATATCTTCTACCATGGCATAAATCTCCCACGGGCATTGCTTGTTACCGTTCATGCAGTCAACTAACATTTTGCAATTTGTCTCGAAAATCACCTCTGTGAAGTCCAAATCTATCACCATACCACATGCAATGTTTCCAAGCCTCAATAGCAACCGCAGAGGAAACCTTGGCTTTACCACAACGCCACATTTGAGCAATTCCATCACTGTCTCTGACAATGATGCCAAAGGTAAGCTCCATCACAATTAATTTTAAAAACAGCAAGGGAGTTGGAGTCCAGCCTCCACTTCGAGAAGGACTACGAGCGGAAGAGATTAATTTCATCTCTAATTCTCCAAATCCCATGTTTGATTTGCATGGAATTACTTATGGGTTAGTATAAAACAATTTTGAAGCGAGGAATTTTGAAGTTCTTCCCATAAATTTCATGCCCGATGTCTGTAACATTTGGAGAGAGGAATTTTATGGCACTTTTTGAGTTGAAGATTGTTGGAATTTTGTTGGATTGATCAGCTGGTGTGTACACATTAAGTTCTATATTTTCTTTATTCATAATCTGACCCCTCCAACAATGAAGGACCTGGTCCTGTGGGGGCACTGGGCCCCTCAATTTTGTAAAATTATGTTAATAATGTCAAATATTTCAATTATATGCAAATATTAGTCTTATGTATTTTTTAAAGTGGTAAATTTGTACACCATCATTTTTGCAAACACCCTCCTTTCTATTATTTATAAGATGAAGTCTTTTCTTATATCTCACGTGTGTCGGCCCACTTACGCGCACATTAACAAATCATAGGGCCCAATCTCACTGCCCATTTGCGGGGAATCCAATTAAAACTGGAGCAAAACTCCATGTGGACTGGCCCCAAAGGAGTGTACAATACCTAAGAACAAGAAGTTTCAAACATAAAACCGCTGAATTTATGGCCTTGACCAATAGGGCAACCCCTTAGGGTTAATTATAAGATGAAGTTATATATGTATAGTCACCAATATGTTATTTTACCGGCAACTAAAGGTATGACTTTAAAGAAATATAAATGAAAGGGTCAAATTTACTAATTTGTGTCTCAACTAATGCAAATTTCTAAATCCGCCCACCCTTTAGTAGTACTATCAACTAATGAGAATAAAAAAGTAAAATTTCATTTCCCATCATAATTCATAGGTAAGAATTACATAATGAATCTGAAAATATACAGTCTCTCTCTATATATAATATGCCCATGAAGAAGATTCTCCAAGTCAATCATGCAAGCTTGTGAATGTCATATTTAAGAACTAAACTAGCATGCATCCATATTCCATGGAGAAGCCTTTTGAAAATACTCACTCCCCTATTTGTTGTCCACTTACATTATTCATCAACCTCAAAAAATTATTTATATTTTCATATATATCCAATATATCTTATTTGATATTTCTCGATGAGTACTATTAAATAAGGTTTTTAAAATTGTAAAAAATATTATAAATTGAAAGATATAAGCAATTGAAAAATGACATACATACCCATAAATGGACAAAAAATTCGGGAAGGAGTGAGTACCTAAAAACAATGAGGCGAAGATTCAAGATCTAGTGAGGCAGACCATAACTGAGATTCAGAAAAGGACTTGTCGTTTAGAATCCAACTGTAAGGGTACGTTTTGTCGTAGTAATAAAGCAACATATTGTAAAGGAAAATTTGGAATCTTGATGATTAAGAAAACGAAGTTGATCTTTGATTGGCAGAATAACGTAAAATATAGCTAATTAATAAGTCTCCTTCATGTACTTGACATTTGATTAGCCAGTAACCACCAGCTGGGCACCGACGAAACACCACATTGCCCACATGCTGCATCTAGAACCCGAATGATCCATGGCAGAAATTAGGGATGAATGTTGGGTCGTGTTGTATCGTGTTCGTGTCGAAATGACTTACTTTAGTAATCGTGTCGAAAAACTGAACCCTAACCCGACCTGCTAATATTCGTATCGTGTTCGGGTTGACACGATTAACTTGTAAACGACCTATTTAGACAAATTTGACCCAAACCCAAAACGAATTGACATGATTAATTCGTGTCATTCTCAGGTTATGCGGGTTAATTCAGGTTAATTCTCGAGTTATGCGGGTTAATTCGTGTCATTCTCGGGTTCCCGTGTCGACATGAATAGACGAACAAGTTAATTCGTGTCATTCTCGGGTTATGCAGGTTGAACCCGAACCTAACCTATTTACTAATCGTGTTCTCGGGTCGTGTCATATACGTGTTTCTTGTCAGAAATACTCAACACTAACCCGCTAACTTCGTATCATGTTCGGATCGTGTTATCGTGTCTTGTCATAAATTCCCACCCCTAGCAGAAATAGCTTCACGATCTTCGTTATTTCTGTTTATTTAAAACTTTAGGTAGATTGCTGAGCGCTTCGGTACACCATTGCAGATATCATTGTCACAATCTGGATGCCCATTGTACGGAATTTGGTAAGGGCTATATTTGTTTATTATATTTGATTAATCGGACATTCATAGACATGATCGATACAAATTTGTCTTGCAGCTCTTCTCTTAATGATACTAACCATCCATTCGTTAAAACATATGTTGTCGGATCATACAGCTACAAATATCCAATAAATCAAATATTTTCTACATTTAATTTTCTGGGTGAACTACACAAATTGAACAATTTAGATCTTGATTATAATATCGCGAAGAACCCCTATTGAGGTACACTACAACCCGGTAGTACATTAGTGCACAACAAGGAGCCCTTGTCCAAAGCAATACACTTACTATATAGGGGGATCAATACAGAAATTGAAAGTTTACCATTGGTATTTGCCCATTTGGGCAAAAATCAAATTGTGGCCAGAAACAAATGTCTGCTCTCTGCCCTTTTCTAACCTGATCTTACACAAGACACTAAATTTAAATACGGATCTCGTGGAATGATCCCAGATCCGTGGGAGAAGTTGACAACAGAAAGAGAAAAGGGAAACTATCAATACATTGAAGAACTTCATGCATCCTAACCTGTACTACATTTGAACAAATACTACTCTACATTTTGAAAGGGATAAATAAATGTATACACAGCTTTGTTTCTTTCCAAGGTACCTTTGATCCTCGCAATCTTCCCGAGTTGTGATCTGAAGAACGAAAAGGACGGAATTTAACTGCAATTGGAGACACTAAAGAATCGAGGAAATTTCCTACACTAGAGTTACAATCATCGATGGTTCTGTACACGACCAAATGCATTTTTTTTAAAACAAGACATCTGGATATCTTAATTCACGCAAGAGAAGGGCATGACAAGACAATCTGGCAAAGTTGAGAAACATCCAAGCCAACTATTGTTCTAGCTTGTATCAAATTGTTTGCCCAAATGTTTGATATACCGAGTTAGTCATCAAATTGTTTTGCCCAAGTGAAAATTGCAAGACAATAACTTCCCCACCAGAAACCTGGAAAAGTTAGAAACTATAAACTGACTTACGTGGTCATGAATAACTGATTTGTGGGTTAGCGCCAATACTGGGCCCATCGATGAATGGTCTCAACCATTTGAGGGAACAAAGCACTGACACTCTCATTGATAAGATCCTGGAAAAAATGTATGCACTCCTCGCCGTCCAAGTCCAATCTAAACTTCTCTTGGAGCTAAAAGGAAGATCACAAACAGTCATGGAAAAATAGAAGAATGATGTTCTCATCAGAAACCAAACTTCAAGAAAATTTCAAAAACCAAGTAGTGCCAAAAAAGAGGTAATGAGAACAAGTCACCTTAAGGATGCCTTTTTCAGGATCAGCAGCAATGTCAGGAATATTGGAACCCGCCATTAGTTGGAAGAGATTCAATATTAAGTTGCTGGATTTTCGGAGTATGTTATATGCCTCACAACAGTAGGACTTGAACCTGGTATAATATTGGCTGCAGGGGGGAGATATCACATGGTAAAAAATGTTTAAGATCAGATCCAACTTTGTAAAGCTGACTGACTACAAAAACTAGAGCACCAAGGGCTAACTAAATACTCCCAAACAGAGTCTATTACCTTTCTGCTCCACCCATAGCCTCAACCATCTCTTTGCAAAGCTTCATTGGTGGTGGAAACGGCTTTGGATCTCGACCCAGAATAAAACCGAAATCAACATGGAAAAGGCGACCATCATTCCTAAGGAGGAGATTATCCAGGTGCCTATAGACCAAGAGATTAACGGATTAAAAACTGCACCAATATTTCATAAATGAACAACGGAAACACCTGGCATAGTTAAAACCATGCATTGACATCATCTGTGACTGGCATGTATATTTTTGTTAATCGAAAATGCAACAAAAGGACATCAGTTGTCGGAAATTTTCCAGCATGCAAATGGTAGAAAATAGAAGATGAAGAAAATTGCAGTGCCAGCCAAAACCAATGTAGTCATAACTGTTGAGCAGCATTGATAGTAAGTAAGCAACAAAAATTGAGGTCTAAGATATCCAAGCACATTTTCAACTGCTGGATTAATAGCTTGCCTTCTTGTTGGAACTTGGAAGTTCCTTTTCTCAGGGTTGGTGAGGGTGCACAAATGTTGAGATTGGACCGCGAACTTGGGCACCAACTATTTTTACTAGGAGTTCTTTTCGTAAGTTACAGCTTTTCAGTAATTATGTCTTTACTTGATAAGTTGCCAACTATTTTACTTCCAGTTCTTTTGACAAAGATGTGTTCAAGTATCATCAGACAATTTCACTAGTTTGTCAAGATCAGAAATAAGAATCTACATCTCCAAAACCAAAAAGAGTCCGAACAAATTTGAGAGTTATCAACAGTACATAGATAAGTAAAGCAACTCCCATTGCAAGAGAGGACTCAAATATGGTCCATAGTTCTTCCAACATGCATCAATTCATACCATTTCACAGATTAAATATGAGTTTGTCAGACAAAAACCAAATGAAAAAACATTTAGCAGGACATAACTTTGTGAAGTATAATTTAGGAGTATAATTTTAGGAAAGTATTAGTTTTTGGAATTATTGTTTAGGAATTGTTAGGATTTATTAATTTGTTATTTATCTTTTATGTTTGGGGTAGTATTGTCCTTTTATGTTATTAGGGTTTTGCTAGGGTTTGTCGGCTTAGCCTATATAATCCCTTGATTAGCTTTGTAATGAGAATAAGTTATGCAATGCAGTAATAAGAGTACGTACGTTTGTTTGGTAATTGGTTTGTTTCTCTCTCTCCTTTGAAAGCTAACAAACTTAGCTTGTTTAGAACTTCTTAGAGCAGTAGGGTTTAAAACTCTCAGTAATATCTGGATCAAAACATAACCTTCTAATTGTTCCGTTTTAGAAGTGGTAGTATTTGGTAACCACCCCCCACAATTGGATTGTGGCAGAGTCCAGATACCAGAAAATATCGGCATTATGTACATAATTTCAGAGCAGTTTGCAAATCACCTGTCTCCAACCCCCAATATGTATGTGATAACTGAATAGCCAGCACAGCTTTTGATAAATGTTTCAAGACAGGTTGCTGTAATTCCAAATGGTCCATTCTCATCAGGGTGAAACTTCTGCAGATAGCTTATAATACTTCGGTGCTCTGAGAGAATCTGAAAATCAAAGGGATTCAATTGATTGATGTCTGTTAAAACCATTGCAAGATGGCATGTCAAGGGTGAAGCTTTAGCTAACTACCATAGTTACAATAGCAACAAAGAAAGCTTTGAAAGAAGTAAAAGAAACAAAAACATATCTACAAACAGTTCAATAAGGTACATAATAATAATAGTCAGGTCTGAAGACGGTCAGGCTATTGAAATCAATGCTGTGATGTATGACAGGCATGTCCATTCCAATTAAGCATTGAATGTCCCAATCCGCTAGTATAAAGGGAAAAATATACTTTGCAACTCCATCATCACTGAGAAATACATACAGTAAAGAACTGGAACTGTCACAGAAGCATCTTATACCTGTGCTAAAGAAATGGATGGTATGAATTCCATCATGCCTTCATCATGACCAGTTGCTAGCACCCGATATGGAGTTAAGTGTAGATCTAGATTCTCTAATTTAAGGAGGCGATCCATTAGCAGTACCATTTGAATAACCTAGAAAAGCCATATAATCAATCAATCAGCCTATCGCCATTCTTCTCTCTCTCTCTCCTCTCCTGCCTGTTTGCTTGCTAGAGAAAGAGGAGGGGAGGGAGAGAAAAGACCTGCATCTATTGAAGACAACACTTAACCTACCAACTGGTCTTGCCGAAGATCATCCCCTTTCTTAAATATGATTTTGCAACTTCCACCATGTGCTGTCCGAAAAGTTAGGCGCAAAGGATGTAGTGCACTTTTAAAAATTGAAGATTCTGAAGGAATAATCCCAGTTATGAGGACACCTGGTGCCAAAGGTGATCTTATTGGCTGAAAAAGCAGAAGACTAAGATGTTCAGTGTTACTATAATTATCAAAGAGAAAAAAAAAATCCAGCAGGTACATGGTATGAAATCAAACAAATGCCCGAAACGGGCTTAAAAAATGAATCAGCTAACAACATGATCAATGGGAAAGGAACTTCAGCTCATGGAAATACCTCTTCAAAGTAAGTCAGCTCACTAAGAAGGCCAGAAAGAAGCTGCCTAAGCTTTTCAATCTTCTTTTGGGTCCCACCCCGTACATTTCTCACATCTCTCATTATTGAACATAACTGTGCAGTCAGCTCTGTCTGGCGGACCAAACTCTGCCACAGCTTGAATCCTTCTTCATCTCCAGTCACACCAGCTCCCAACTGTTGAAGAGAATACTTCATCACTGAATTGCAGGGAATACTCAGCCAAAGTACGAGATATTCTCCTTCCTTGTTTTCCCCTTTCTATTTGTGTTGTTCTAAGCTATTCATTAATGAAAGGTAACATGCCTGATAATAGGAGATCAACTACAGCCCACATGTTATTTCGCTTCATGCACCAAAAGAGAAAGCAATATATTTGCAAAATACTGCAAAATCAGCCGCAAAAAATTGAAATTTCCTTCTATAATGCTCATAATAACGCACGAAACCAATTGTACATACGACAACGAAACACGAGGCTAGATGTTTAAATACTTCATCCTTTTAAAAAAAAACCTAAATTAGGTACAGATGCATATGACACACATTAGGTTACCTTCATATCTTTACTTCGGGTTTTATTTTTTCAGATAAGCTTGCATATCGTTACTAAGACACCTGCCTTAATATATATGTAGTATGTACATACATACATTTATAGCACAACTATTCCGACTTTTGCACAGCATAGAAGTAACTAAAATGTTCATAATTTCCCATTCCAAAATAAAGGCCAAAGCCCAAGACAGACAAAACATGCATCACATCATAGTCCACTATATGCACGGCCTCATATGAGAAACAACACTGTCTACTCAATTCACAAGGTAATTCAATAGAGAGATCCGATACCTTCATCATGTTCTCCTCCAGAATCTCGTAGGTACAATAGAAGCGTTTTGCATATGCATGATCATGAAGTTCAACTGCAACATACCACCGGAGAAAGCTAGCCAACTCGATATTGCGTAATGCTGTCCAAGTTCAAAAGCATATTTCAGACTGTCATCAACATGTTAGCTGAAGAAAAAGATATAACGCTTGTCAAGCAATAAGTTTAATTAACAGAAGGCATACAGCGTTGAACAAGGAAATGAGAAAGGCGAGATTTATCAGAGCGCTCGAACCGAAGAGCTTGAACTAGTTGAAGTAGGTAACACTGAAGCTCTTCATCATCAGCTCTTTCCAGAACACTGACAGCGTAGGCACGAACCTGTTCACAGGGCATGTTACAGTCCAGTATAATATGTAAAAGTATGAACAGTCAAATACATAGAACGAATTTCATCAGCTGATGTCACAAAAGTCACTTCTCAGTTTTGTAAATATTGGAAGTATTGATTTTCCAAGGTTACGATGTTCCCTAGCCGAATAATATTACGCCCCATCAACATAATAACAACAAGGCATGTCTAAAGGGGCTTCTTCCGTCATAAACGTGAACAGATGGTAATAAGATCAGATACTAAAGATCATAGAATAGCATAAAGGCAAATGGTTGAATTTTAATTAAGCTAGAATAAAGGTGACAGTCTAAGAACGAGGACAAGTTAGAATATTGTATTGCCAGCAACAATCATAGGCATCTGTGATTGAGCTAAATTGCCTCCAATTATGCTGGAATGGATCCCAACCTATATATATGACCGAGTGTCCGGGCCAGATTATGTGCACCTCGACTAATTCTCGAGGGAGACTAGCACAGCAACCCACCGCCATGGCCCCCCACTTAAATCATGATTTGCCTCCAGGGGAAATCGAACCCTTGCTATGTTGCAAGCAAACATTTGCCTTACCACTGGGACAACCCATTGGTGGGATTGGATCACAACCTATATAAACAGCGTTGTACACCTAGTAGAAAGGGTATTGGATGTAGATGTTGTATCCTGATTTCTGCTTTCACAGTATTTCTACCTAAAGAAATTTGATTGATTTCCAGAATATATAAGATTCAAGATAGGATCACAACATTACAAAATTTTGCCTTTGCCTCCAAGTTCAAGAACTCGACTATGAGGAAAACCATCTTAACTCTGCAAAGGCATCTCATGAACAAAATTTGGAGTGACCTAACACGATCATCTAATTTGCATAAGCAACTACCTTCTGTAATAAGGGGGTCAATGCCACTAGTGGAAACGGGTTGTTATTCAAGCCATACATACTAACAACAAAGAAGAGAGAGAGAGAGAGAGAGAGAGAGAGAGTAATGCCGTACTAAGAAAAAGATAATGTTATAGCTTGCCAGACATCGGTTAATTATAACCTCCAACTAATGTCCTTCTCCACCCCTTACCAATTGCTTTTGAGTTGAACACTTTCATATGGTATACAAGCTATGCTTTCAGAAGCTTTAGGGACAGACATTCTTGGGTCATTTCCCCATTGTTTGCCCCACAAATGCACTTTGTTTGTAGCGATCAATAAGTCATGAATCCTTTGTTCAGCTCTCCACATGCGAGTTAGGTGTCGCACGTGCAAGCAAATGACAAGAGTGATTTTGAGGTTAAACGTTAAGTTTAACAGATATAGTTTCATGCATGAAGGAATGAAGTGCAATAAGGCAGTTCTGTCATTATTGTCTTCTCCTATTAGCGCCAATAAAATTACAACTGTTCTCCTAGTTGATTGATAAACTCCACCAATTGTGTTTATTGAAGATATCTCCCATGATATCAGTTATGTCACTGCATCCAAGAAGCTATTGACAATTATCTTAAGATGCAAACTCAGTCCATCCTTAGACAATTCACACATTCATGCATATATCTGTAGTACCGAGTATACCGACCTCTTCACTCTCGAAAACAGGGGATAAAAGCTCCAATGCATCACATACATCAATTGTTTCCCACCTTCGCATCAAGTCTACTGCCTGCTTTGCTTCCTGCAAACACACAAGTATACTACCCTTAAAGTTACTTTCCAGTTGAAGAAAATCTGGATTTGGAATGATGACAACATCAAAATGAAAGATAAGGAATGTACTCCTAACATCATTCCAACACCTATTAACCATTGAAAGCGGGAAGAAATCTTGTTTGCTTCATGGGTAGGACGACAAAGGAAGATTACATACTTCGCCCCATGGAAGATAATAATAATAAAAAATAAAAATAAAAAGGGAAGGGAAGGAAATACATCACACTGACCTGAACATCACTCCATTCGACACAACGGAGAAATTTTGTGAGAGCTTTCTTCTCGGACATCTGCGAAAAACGAAATTTCCACAAGAGCTGCCTTTCATCACCACTTAAAATCCTTGTTGGGGGGTACTTTAAAATTCTCTGTATCGACCTGATAGCGAAGAAACATGTCTACATAACCTCCTTTGACAAGTGGAGAAAGAGGGAGAGCTTTGAAAACTAAAATAGAAGTAATAACAAGTGAAACACATTGGATGAAACATAAATCAGCACAACCAGAAATTCATGAGTTAGGTCTTAAGATGCTGAAATGAAGTTTATCAGCATAAACCAGACATCAGGCTTGGTTTGGCTTGGTATTATGCTGAAAAGAATAGTTTCTCACCCTTAAATTAAGAGAGAGAGAGAGAGAGAGAGAGAGAGAGAACCAGAAAATCATGAGTTAGGTCTTAAGATGCTGAAATGAAGTTTATCAGCATAAACCAGACATCAGGCTTAGTTTGGCTTGGTATTATGCTGGAAACAATAGTTTCTCACCCTTATTGAGAGAGAGAGAGAGAGAGAGAGAGAGAGAGAGAGTCAGTATTCAGTTTCAACTGAGAAGTTGAGCTATATTTGCAGTGAGGAGATTCTGCAAAACCATGCCTCGAACACAGCCTATGATAATGTTAATGAAACATGATCATATGTCGCAATAGATTATTTTGGTTCTTCCCTTTCTCGCCCTTTCATTTTATTTTATTTCATTTTTTCTTTCGAAGGACTCATGACAGTCTGACAAATTTCCATGGTGAAGATATAGTTTATAATATAACAGATTCACAAGGATGATCACGATTTCATCTACGGTACCAAGATCTAAATCACTCTTTTTTCATTGATCACAAATTCTACACTAAAGTACGAGAGAATTTTCAAATACCACTTTTCAGTTTTGACTAGCTTGGTAATATGTTAGGCTAAAGCGATACTTCAGTCACCAAAAAATTACAAACTAGTCAGTGAAAACAAAAACTTTCAATAATGTCAACTAATGTGAGAAATGTTTTGAGTTCTCGAAGACTAGATTTCTCACTTACTTCCTTTCACTGGAGCTTGGTTTAAGATCCCTGTCAATGATGCCGCGGGTCAAACTCCTAGCAAGCTTTAGTTGCTTGTGCTCAGAGGGATTTATCTTGCCCACCTCTGGATCCCACACAGTAACCAATTCATTGCTCGTACCTATAGGAGATGGTATAAGGAAATTTGCTCCTGATTCCTACATGTCCAACAAGATGTAAGTAAGCAATAACTAAAATAACAATCACTGTAGATTACGAAATCACAAAAACAAACAGTGTATATTACAAAATTCAGTTCTCCCGTTTGCTAAAATCTTTGCTTTTAGCACCTCCGATTCTCATTTGCTAAAAGCAGCAGGGTGCTTTTAGCAACTTGCTTTTAGCAAAAGGAGTATGTGAGAGAAGATTGGCTTTTAGCAACTTAGCTTTTATCTGATGGGAACCAAAAGTGATTTTAGCAACCTTGCTAAAACTCAACTTTTATGGGATTTTCCATTTTAGCAAATGGGAAACAATTTGCCATTCATTTAAGGCGATCCAGGACAGATTAGTGTAGATAAAAAAACCTTAGAACAATATTTTGGGCTACAGCATGATGAATAGACTTCACTTGTGAAATATAGATAACTAAGTATATCACAAACCATGTTTTGTTGATACACAGTTCTGATGGAAGAGTTAAAGCGTTCATTCTAGTTAGAGGTTGATGCAATATCCACTTAGACTAATTAAGGCATATGTAAAAAACAACTAAGAAAATTCACCATCAGGAATAATGCAACAGAAGAAACTTGATAACTGCAAATATCTCATAGCAATTATACATAGAAAGGACATCTCATAGCAATTATACATAGAAAGGACAGGCAGCCTCCATTTTCAATTCGAATGGACAAAGTGTATGTCTTTTTGGAGTAGCAAGTGGCAGGAAAAGCTTTATGAGATAGCCATCAGGCCAGCTGCGATGTATCTCTTAGACAACTGGCTAGTTGTTAAACGTCTCAAACCAAGTGTAGCCAAGATGAGATCATGCGACGTTGAAACGGAAAACTGAAATCACGAGGGGAAATAAAAACGAAATATAAGGTTTTCGACTGGGGAGGAAATATGGGTTGGCATTAAGCCATTAAGCCATTAAGCCAACCACATGAGAGGAAATATTCTAATCCGCAAAAGTGAATGGCAATTATTATACCTTCTGAGTGGAGATGTCTTGAGCTTAGTTGGACGAAGCGGGGGCGGGGGCGGGGGCGGGAGCAGAAGCGGGGGCGGGGGAGCGGAGGTACCTAGAAGCTCCCGAGGTTGGGAGCGCCTATGTATATTTTAAATATTTTTTAATAATTTTATATA
>JAXBDA010007077.1:0-18731 GCA_036023075.1 Gaultheria prostrata
TATTAGAAGAATATCGAAAGAAGTTCTTGGGGAGTCAAAGGGGAAAGGTCCAATTTCTAAGGAGACATGGTGGTGGAATGACGAGGTTCAAACCACGGTAAAAGCCAAGAAGGAATGCTTTAAGAAGCGGCAAAAGGACCGGAATGTGAAAAAAATTCAGTAGTACAAGCAGGCTAACAAGGAAGCTAAGAAAACCGTTAGGGAGGCTAAGTTAAGAGCCTATGAGGATTTCTACGCTAGACTCGATAGTAAAGATGGTGAAAGGAATATTTATAAACTCGCCAAGCTGAGAAAAAAGAAAGCTAGAGACTTCTCTCAAGTTAAGTGTATAAAAGGTAGTGATTCGGTGGTGCTGGTGAAAGATGAGAAGATCAGGGATAGATGGAAGACGTATTTCGAGAAATTGCTAAACGAGAAACATGAAGGAGGCTTTGGTGAGGAAGAAGTTGATGTTCCTAGCGAGAAAATAGAATACGAGTTCTATCGGAGGATACAAAAGTCCGAAGTGGCCAAGGCTATGAAGAGGATGAAACTGGGTAGGGCCTTAGGACCAGATGGCGTACCTATTGAAGTGTGGAAAAGCCTAGGTGACTTGGGGGTGACTTGGTTGACCAAGTTGTTCAACAAGATTATTTTATCTAGAAGGATGCCAGACGAATGGAGGAGGAGTACCTAAGTACCTATCTATAAGAATAAAGGGGATATTCAAAGTTGCAACAACTATAGAGGTATTAAGTTGATGAGTCATACAATGAAGTTGTGGGTAAGAGTTATTGAGCATCGATTGAGGATGGTGACTATGGTGTCGGAGAAACAGTTTGGGTTCATGCCTGGGAGATCGACCATGGAAGCTATTTACCTACTAAAAAGAGTAGTATAAAAACACAGGTCAACGAAGAAGGATCTTCATATGGTTTTCATAGACCTAGAAAAGGCTTATGATAGGGTGCCTAGAGACATTATATGGTGGGTTCTGGAGAGAAAGGGAGTGACCAAAGGGTATATTGATGTGGTTAGAGACATGTATGAAGGTGTCGTCACTGCCATTAGATCACCAGCAGGGGAAACGAGTGAATTTCCCATCACAGTAGGATTGCACCAAGGGTCAGCCTTGAGCCCGTACCTTTTCGCTTTAATTATGGATGAATTGACTAGACAGATTCAGGAGGATATCCCATGGTGTATGTTGTTTGCAGATGATGTTGTCCTTGTAGATGAAACTGCTAGCGGTGTTAATACTAAATTAGAAATTTGGCAGGATGCACTAGAGTCTAAGGGCTTTCGAATAAGCAAGAGAAAGACTGAGTATATGGTTTGCAAGTTTAGTGGTACCAGTAGTGTGTCCGAAAAAAGAGTGATGATTCAAGAGCAGGAGATACCAAAGAGTGACAATTTCAAGTATTTAGGCTCTATTATTAGTCAAGATGGAGAAATTGCAGAGGATGTGACCCATAGGATCCAAGTGGGGTGGCTCAAGTGGAGAAGCGCTGCTGGTGTACTGTGTGACAAGAGGGTACCCACAAAATTGAAGGGTAAATTCTATAGAACTGCCATAAGACCAGCGATACTTTACGGGACAGAATGCTGGCCTATTAAGAAACAGCAGGTGAACAAGATAAGTGTAGCGGAAATGAGAATGTTGAGGTGGATGTATGGTAAGACTAGACGAGATAGGATTAGAAACGAAACAGTCTGCGAGATGGTAGGTACAGTACCTATAGATGAGAAGTTGAGGGAAAATAGGCTTAGGTGGTTTGGGCATGTCTATCGGAGACCAGCGGATGCAGTAGTTAAGAGAGCGGATAGGATAGCTTTGAGTAGCAACGCTCCGGGGAGGGGAAGACCCAAATTGACATTAGATGCGGTAGTGCGCAAGGATTTGAGTCTACTAGGGCTAAGTGAGCAAGCAACACTTGACAGAGCTTAGTGGAGTAAAATGATTCATGTAGCCAACCCCAATTGATTTGGGACATAAGGCTCGGTTTGGTTTGGTTTGGTTTGGTAATGACTTGATGAGGTATAAAGCTCCGTTGTTGAGCAGTGTTGATGGTTAACAGAAATACAAGTGAAATTTTCCTCTTCTCTCTCTACTGTTCTTCTTTCTCATTTCAAAACCCTAAACCTGAGATCATGAATCAATTCATGATCTTCCACATGGTATCAGAGCTCTAGACACTTGTCGGAGTTATACGATCCTAAAGACATCGATTCATTGAGTTTCTTAACTAACAAAGCAATTCAAAGATGGCATCTACCTCTTCCGCATCATCGTCAACAGATTCTACCACAGTGAAATTGAATATTCCTCCATCTCTGGTATTCCTTATCGCTAATATACACTCCTTTGTCACAATCAAGTTAGATTCTCACAATTATGTGATATGGAGAACACAAATGGAACATGCTCTTAAGGCGAACAACTTTCTTGGTTATGTGAATGGTACAATTGCATGTCCTGCCTCTAATGTTACTCGTACAACTGAAATTACTGTACTGGAACCTGATTTGACTCTGTAGCAAATTGTTGATAGCCAATTACTGTCCTGCATCATAGCTACCATCTCTGCAACTACTATTCCACTCATTCTAGGGTTAGATCATGCATTCCAAGTTTGGGAAATACTGGAGCATAGATTTAATTCCTTGTCAAAAACACATGTCCATGATCTGAGACAGCAGCTGTACAATCTTACCAAAACCACCACTCTTGAGGCTTACTTTGATACAATCAAAGAGCTGTCTTATAAATTGGTTTTTCATTAACAGATGATGATTAACAGATGATGATTTGGTTTTTCATGCCCTACATGGATTGCCTCCAGAATTTGATTCTTTGCAAACTGCTTTGGGCACACGTATTGGTGATCATTTGAGGAACTTGTTACCATGGTGAATGGGGAAGAAATGCGCAAGAATAGGTCACATATAGGTAATTCTGGACCTAGTTCCTCTTCTGTTTTTGTGACTGTGCCTAAATCAGACAACCCTACATCTAGTAACCCTACACCTGGAGTGCCTCCTTTTTCTCATCACTCTCATGTGACTCCTGGACAAACTGCACAGCAGTATTTTCCTCAGACTTCACCACAGCCTCTTGCACAACAGTATTTCCCTAATGTGCCAACACCGTCTCTACCTCCCATGTATGCAGCGTCCTTTCCTCAGCAACAAAATAAGAATTGGAATGCATCCAAACCAAAGGGATACAGAAATCAGAGGGGATTCTCTAATGCACCATGCCAGATTCGTAATAAGACTAATCATACAGCCAAGACATGCTACCACAGATCTAATCTCAACCACCATCATTTTAGCCCTGCAGGTCAAATGCAAAAAAAAATGAAAACTCTTACCAGGAACTTGACGAGCCAAGTTAACCAACGCAGAATAAGAACCATCTCCACCGTCCGATTCAATAGACCCAAACTGCAAGGGTACATGATGGGGGAGGGCAATTAGGTCAGACCCTTTTGGAATTTCATCAGAAGCCAACAACCCAAGACCGTAGGGTTCGACCTGCCCTATCTTCACGGCTGGGTGCACGAAACCCCCTTCTTTTCTGACCCACTTGATTAGGTCAGGTGGGTGTAGCACCATTCGCGCAGGAGAGGAGGATGATGAGGCGGCGGCGCATGTTAGAGGGCGGAAGTGGGTGATAGAGGCTGTTTTTGATGTTATCGAGTAGAAGTCTCTGGTTGCTATTGACGCCATTTTAGGCGAAATTGAGCTTATCATGGTGCTCATCAGTAGCTCTGAGACAAGCAAGGAAGAACGATAAACAGTACAGAATTAAAATTGAGTTTGTATTTTATGGAAATCACGTAAAATCAATTGGATGATTTTAAAAAAAAATCATTTTATGAAATTTTCAGAAAATCAATATGCTAGAATTTGAAATTCCATAAAATCATTCAGTTGTTCAAATGGCAATCAAATCCCATAAAATTAATGGCAAACTCAGCCTTTTAAAAATAGAGTTGACTTATTTTTTAGTTATTATTCAAAAAACAATTGCATTTTTTTAGATTTGTGAAAATTTTTGTGGGTATTATTGGTCTTGACAGAAGGAATAAAAAAAAGTATAAAATCATTACGAAATTCATATTTTTTTGAATAAAGATAAAAATGAATAAATAAGTAAAACAAATCTTTAATTTATTTTTGTATTTATCCAAAGAAATTTAAGTTTTGCTCATAGTTTTTTTATTATGAACCAATAATAAGTAAAAATTTGATGAGAAACTAATAAAGGGAGTACATTTTTTTTTAAATAAAGAAGACAAGAGATAAGTCAATTTTACTTTTAGTCAATTTTACTTTTAATCAATTTTATTTTTATGCCAAACCTAGGCTAAATTTCCAAAATCATGATTCCGTTGGACCATTGGACCTTACATTTTTTCTTAATTTGGTAATCCATTTTTTTGGGGGAAAAAAATCAGATAGTGATCTCCTTATTTGGAAGAATTATTCAATGTTGATTCACCCTAATGTGTGGGGAGAAGGGCACTAAATAATTTCTCTCTTAGTTGAGTAAGTTCATAATCCTATCTACTAAAATCAAACATCTTAAACTGGCCCTTATTTTGTAAAAGTATTAAGCTATTAACGTTCTTATATCAACTTAAACTTTGGACCTTATTTCGTTTAGAGGGATTGTAATAAAATCTCATTAAGAGCAATTTTAGTACAAAGTTGTTTCAAAGTTCAGAAAATATTAAAGTTGTTACTATTAGTTTTTTTTAAATGGAGTGCATAGCTTGGATGATATGCAAGCCATTTCTCAAGAGGCCATAGCCCTCCCTTCTTCATTTTGACAGGAATCAGCTCCCGAAAGCTTGTTTCTGGGCCAATCGGCCAGCTATGTCTTCGAGACATTCAGCCAAACATCAAGACCATTTGATGCACTCATTTTAACATTTCTCAGTGATCGGTTAAGGCCACGTCAAAATCGGAGGACGTTTGACCGTTGAACTATCACCCCACGTTTACCTTCACACAGTAAAAAATAGGTGAACAGGGCCAGAAGGACTCAGATTTTTTGTACTACTCCAAATCATACCAAACTTCATATTTTAGCTTCACGTGATGAAATTAAGTCTCACGTCAAGTTTCGGGCGATTTCAAGCCCGTTTGCTATTTTCGAGGACACTGCGCTTCCCGAAATGGCTGATTCCATGATCACGGACATCGGGACCCAATTTTTGAGATCTAAACCATTGATAATTCCATTCTTACCATACTGAAGTTTTCTCTGTAAAATTTCAGGTCAATCAGATTTCGTTTGGTCATCCGATCGCTTACAGCGCTTCATTTCAACCGAGCATCGTACGATCACGTTTCTCTATATTCGAAGCACAATTTTAAAAAATGGATGCCGCCACAACGTCCAAAGCACCTCAAAACCCTAGGGATACCTCCCTGGACATTCTTGGATCAAAGAATCTTATGCGACCCCGGACTACACCGCACCAACCAGAGCAAACCCCACCATAATGGTGGGATTCCCTAGGTAGCCCATGGGACGCTGCCACATGGCAGACGCCTATCCCATGGGCGCCTGTAGATCATGATTCCCGATCTGGAAGGATAGGTTAGTTGTCACTACACAGGATGACCAATAAGCGCGTAGGTGCTCGTTGCAGCACGCGTTGAATGTTTAGAGTCGCCACTTGGTTTAGGCTAAACCAAGAAAAAACCCTTTTATGAGAGATTTATAGTTCGGAGAACACGGGTACGGTGAGGGGAAGGTGTTAGGCACCCCTCCACGCCTAACCACAGCTTCAACACTTTATTTGATCTTGCATTCAGCCGATTTCTTTAAACCTTTAACAAATATGGGTGATGAAAACAGTAAAACACCAACACATGGGAGTGGGGAGAATAAGAGCATACAACAGCACACATGAAAATAAACAAACTTTAAAAAAATAAACTATGCCAGCAAATGATCTGCCGGCCGGCCAAATGATTTGGCGGCCCCTAGATCACGCTGATTAATGTGCCGGACGGTACATCGGTTCACCAACCGGTGTTCTTCCCAACACCAGAAACTATAGAAAATTGGAAACTTAAACGATCGAAATTGAACACTTAAAAGAGTAAAAGTTCATAAATTGACCGACTTTAAAGGTGTTTCAACCTTTTTGGTTACTCCCTCAGCGATTGAATTGCTCGGATTGCTTGCTTTGTGATGTAATTTTCACAGAATCTCAAACTCTTGGCTTGAATTTGGGGTGTTTCTACTAGGTTGATTTCGCCTCACGGGGTTAGAGGGCTTTTGAAGAGTTGGATATAGGGAGTGTTTTGCACAGCACTTCGGGTTGTGGGGGTGAAAGATTGTGTGTGAATTTCGGGAGCAACGATGCCTATAAATAGGGTTTAGCACGGAAGAGTCCTAATCCGATCATGAGACGAATTGGGAGAGATTGAACAACTCTAAACTCTATCTCATAGAGTCTGCAACTTGATTGTTAAGAAAACGCACAGTTATCAGATCACCAGGAAGAATTTGAATCCTGATCGGGCTCTGCTGTAAAAGCTTTTGGAATGAGCTGATTTGCCGGCTGGTCAAAAGGTTTGTCGGCCGGTGGATGCATTTAGCTACAGGTAGTGGATTTCGGTCAGAAGACCGGGTTATCTGGCGGTTTGCAAGCTGATGTGCCGAGGTGAATTTGAGTGTCGGTCGGTATTTGAACTGAGGTAGGAGGTTTTGGGTCTCGGTTGCCAAATCCTTACAAAGATTCTGAGATCCACGTGAATTTCCCCAAAGCACTTGGGGTATCACTTTCGTCATCGGGAGTCTGTGCGGAGCGGTACTTGAAATACCTACCGAGCCATTTTAGGGTGTCTACAGCGCCTATCTCTCTCTCCTCTTTGCTTATAAATTAAAGCACCCCCCTTCCCCCTCTTATTTCACACATACTTCACACACATCTAAGTTTCGGTTCCTCTATACGCAAGCGCTTGTCATAGTGGGGAATCAGACTCGAAGATCACTAGTCTACGCGGTAGTTCGGCCGGGTTTCTCAGAGAAGAAACACTAGTAGACAGAGTTACGCGGAAGCTCTGTCGGATTCCCTAAGCTGAATCTCGGGATCTAGATACTATGCGAAAGCTCTGCCGGATTTCTCCCAGAAGAAATACCAGTAGTCAGGGCTACGTGGGTGCTGTTGGATTTCTCTTGGAAGAGATCCGGATCATAAATCCTGCCGTTACTCTATCTGAGTACCGATTCGAAATCATCCAGTCTTGTCGTTACTCTGTCTGCGTACCGAGTCAAAATCATCCACTTTTTGCCGGAGGCTATAGCCGATTTTTCCAAACATTTTTGTCCAATATCCAGGGGAAGCTCTATCTGATTCTCTACCCGAAGTTCGAGCCAGTGGAGAGGGTAAAAACCCGCATTCCCTCAAAGGTGCCCTAGCTCGCTCCAACCCGTAGGGGAGCCCTAAAGAGAGGTCGAACTAGGAGGGCCACGAACAAGGCTAGACACATAATGAACAATTAGCTATAGCACCATGATAGGGTGCAGGGTCAGGACCGAGCTGCGAATAGCTCGGCCCCAGGTCCACAGATCAATAGTAGTACAGCCGACCTGCATGCCAGCACGGCTACATCTCCACAAAGCCAATAAGGTGGTGCAGCGTTCTGGAAAGATCCTGAATACTCTTTTATGTGATAAGAGGCATATCCCATAAATTCTAGGGAATGACGTGAGCATTCCTTATCAGTTAAGGAATGCAGAGTCCTGCTAATAGTAAGATTGCACAGAGATATGGGAACAAATCCTATATGGAAAAGAGTCCCGTTGGCCGAAGAAGACCAATATGGTAATATTGTAGACACCCCAATTTTGACCCTGCGTATCCCCGATGATGAATAAAAGAAAATATGTAGAATACCTTGAAATGGTCGATTGCGCCTTTAAAACCATTTGAAAACAACAAAGAATTTCCAGAAGTAAGGAGTGGAGGACCGGACGGCTTTAAATCCTAGACAACCGGACGGCTTTGACAGCAGGACCGGACGGCTCTCTTTGAGAGCCGGCCGGCTGTGTCTGTTACACGTCTTGTCCGAAAATCCGGGTTCAGAGATTCATCGCAGAAGAATATATTCGCCCGCGCCAGAGAATATCATGATGACAAAAATCTTTTGTGTGATCCGGTGGTTCACCTCGGACGTCTATAAAATCGGTTCCGCTCCCTCAGTTTCAGGCGGTGAAAAAAAAAACGTTCGGACGATACCAGAGATTGCAAAAAGAAAAACATCGTGATAATTTCTCCCTCATCCAGTTACACCCTTTCTCAGTGAGAAGTTCCATACGAAAGATATTTCAAAATACCTATTCAACTCCAGAAGTTTTCGAAGGCATTGAGAATCAAACCTAAGGAAAAACAAGTTTCTTTCGGCGTTCGAATCGATCCAATCAAGGTATAAAATCGTATTTTCTGGACCGGGTTCTATAACCGCGGTCCTTTGAGGGGTCTTTTCCCGAATTCAAAATAACTCCAGTAGTTATCTTTGGATTCGGGAGAGTTTATTTACAGTAAGAATCATCCCGAGGTATCGAAATGAGCAATTTTTCGTCATAACCGCGCAGCTCGGTCCTCTTTTGGGATACATTTTCTCTTCAAAATATTTTCTAAACATTGATACTCCTCCTAGGAGAATTTCTGCATAAAGGAAACCAGTTTTCTAGTCAAAATTCCATCCCCTCCAGATGATAGAAGATATTTTGTAAAAAACGGACAGAGGGCCGGTCGGCCTTGATTCAGAACCGGACGGCTCTTGCATTAGAGCCGGACGGCTCTTCCAGAGAGCCGGGCGGCTCTCCTCTGTTCTCCCCTGTTTTCCAGAAAACCCTCCCCTGTTTTCTTATCCTCTGGTGCGATTTACATTTTTAAAATTACACTTTTTCCCTCGATTTTCTTTTATTAACATTTAGTCCCTTCATTTTATTTTATTTCTATGTAATCATGTTAATTTTATTTATTTGTTATTTCCTGTTATTTACTTGATTAATTGTCAAAGACTTTCAATAAAACATTTTTTAAAAGAAAATCCCACAAATATTTAGTAGAGACCGGGAATATCCCGGGCGAGCGGGGTGCTTTCCCAAAAACCTTCCCCGCCCGTAACTTGGCTTCCGGACCCAAAAAGAATCTTTTTCGCGGACCAAATCTTTTTCGAACGGCACAAGAGTCATCAATTATTTTTAAACGGTTTCTCGGGTACCAAAAAGATTTTCTAAATTAAATCCTGGGTGGCGACTCATATTTTCAAAAACATTTTCCAGATCACCGAGAAGTGGCCGTCCACAAATACCGCTGTGGTTAATAGGTTGAATCCTATTAGGAAAGATTTCCTAACGTGATAAGGAAACTAGGGCCATAAGGACCCTTGATTGACAAGCTAACCTACACCTATAAATACAGGCACCATGCCTATAGAAAAAGGTATGCTGTAACTCATTGTTATACGCATTGTTCTTTTGCTTACTTAGTATCTCCATACTAACTTACGCATCAGAGGGCCTTTGCCAATTAGGGCAAAGGTGCTCTAACTATTCTTTGTCTTGTAGTTTTAGAGGCACAACAAGGATACCGAAACTCCACCCTCTACAATTGGCGTCGTCTGTGGGAAAAGATACGAAAAGCTCTTTCCATAGGAAAAGAAGAATCAACAATGGCTGCATCAGAACCAGTATTCCCAACTCCAAGGCTTGAGACATCACGAGATGACAGATTAGTCACACCATAGGCTAAGACAAAAGAGAAACAAACACATGTGGTCCCCACTGTGCCACGAAAGGGCCATGCATCAAGGCGTTATGATAAAATCCAGGACATCCCAAAGTATAGGGGCCATCGTCAGCAGTCTTTGACCCCTGTGAGGTATGAAAGGGAGCGATCTACCTCTAGGGAAAGAAGAGGCAGAAGTCCCCCACGAGGAGGGGAGAACTCTGGGAGAAAATCACGAGAAGAGTCACGACAGACGAGAACAAAAGGCTGAGGAGTTGGCGCGACAACTAGCCAGACAAGAACGGGAGGTAAAAGACCTAAAGCTACGACTCCAAGAAGCCGAGAAAGACCTGCGCTCACGGTCCCGTACCGAGCAACGGGAGGATGAGCTACGAAAAAAGGACCGTCACCAGAAGGAGAACGTGTCCACTGGAAGGAAGGACTCTCCATGAAAGAGGAGGGAAAGAAGCCACTGCCAGGAAAAAGTAAGAGAAAAAAAGCATGCAAGGGACAGATACGAGAGATCTGGATCCAATGAGCAACGAGCAAGAGATCGTTACGGGGATGCTCGCCCAGAGGGTGGTCCAAAAACTGCATGAAAGGCAGCAAAAGAAGCCCTAGGGCAAATAGCAGCTTCTCCCCTGGCACATTGGATAAGGACGAAGAAGACGCCTAGCAGGGTCAAACACTCCACGTTTGTGCTCTATGAAACAAACACCGATCCTGTCATGCATATCCAGCATTATCAACAGGCCATGTTCATGCACGAGGACGATGATGCCCGACTGTGCAAAATGTTTCCTCCAGTCTAGGGAAAGTAGCGCTCAGTTGGTACCACAAGTTACCAGCCGGGTCAATATTGTGTTGGGCACAGCTTGCTGAGGAATTTTGCGCACGATTCCTCACAAGCCGAGCAGCCCCAAAGACTTTTGATGTATTAACAACCATGAAACAGAAGGACGAGGAGACCTTGAGGGATTACGCCAAAAGGTACTGGGAAACTTTCAACGAGATTGAAAATTGTAGCGAGGAGTACGCCCTGGCCACATTCAAGACCAGCTTGCCCATGCATAGTAAGTTACGAGAATCACTCATTATGCACCCGGTCAAGACTGTTGCCAAGGTTATAGAGCGAATCCAAGAGCATGCCCGGGTAGAGGACGACATCATCCGCTCAGGAGGCAAGATTGTGTCAGGGCAGCTCCAGACTCCTCCAAGGAAACCCTTGGAATCCAAGGCGTATAAGAAGGAGTACAACACGGGCAAAAAGGAGTATGGGTCAAGAAAGAAGGATGCCCCAGACCCAAAGTCCTACTTTAGTGTCTTGGCAACGTTCAACATCCCAATCTATAAGACGTTGTATCGTAACAAAGATCAACCATGGTTTAGGAGACCCCCAAAGATGACTGGAAACTCACAGAAGAGGAGGGCGACCAATCAACATTGCAGCTACTAGGGGTGAAATCGGTTCGGTTTCGGTCGGTTCGGGGTGACTCCCACTTGGACCGATTCAGTTCGGGGTAAGACTTACCTAAACTGATCCCGACCGATTTAAAGGAGGGACCGATCTCGGTTAGGGGTGTCTCAGTTCGGTCTCAGATTTCGAGGATATCAATTTTTTCGGTCTGGGCCAGTTGGGCCTAATAAAAAAATTTATTTCGGGCCAAACCCACCATTTTTAAAATCTTTTGGGCCAAACCCAACTTGGGCCTATTAAAATATTTTCCTTTGGGCCATATCCATATCTACCATTGCCATTTTTTGTTCATCTACTGCCATTTTTTGTTCATCTACGAGGAGAACAAGTCATCACACATCTGGCACTACCAGTCACAAAAACAAAAAAATTAAGAACATCTCCAAAATCCAGATTCATCACATCTAGCACTACCAGTAACAAAACAAACAAATTTATCACATGAACGGCTACAATGAGTTTGAGACAAAACTCATAAAAATGAGTTTGAGTTTAAGACAACTAGCATCAATCTGATGAACGGCTACAATGAGTTTGAGACAAAACTCATAAAAATTGAGCCCATCAAACGGCAAAAAAAAAATGCATTAATTAATAATTTGAGTACATCGTTTAAATTTCCCTTCTCTCTCTTCAAATAAAGCAAAATAGAGCCCTTTGGCAGTTTTTGTTGACTTAAAAAAAATGGAGAAATTTCTGTTGTATCTAGACATGAGTCTTATCTCATGTTCTTAATTAACACATATAGAAAAGGGGAAAAAACAAGCCAAAAAAAAAGCTACAAAAATCAGTAGATCAAAATCCGGTACCAAGAAATCCATAAATCAAACGGCAAGGGGCTTCTATCTCCGGAGCAAGTTGCGTTTGCATCTCATAGTTGATCTCAATTGAAATGGATTTCTCTCTTGAGAGCCTGAGAGGAGAAGAAGAGACAGAGAAGACGAGAGGCTGCTGCTAGATTTTCGGGAGTAAAAGTTAGGGTTAGGTTGCTTTTATATTTTATGGACGAACGGTATCAAAACCCTATGAAGTATGGACGATCAAGATTAAAAATCCCGAGGTTTATTAGGTTTACTTCAGTTTTTTCGGTTCGGTTCGGTCATAACTTCAGTCACCCGAAACCGAACCGAGGTAATTTCGGTTTTTTCGGTTCGGTTTTTTTCTGTTTTTTACTAGGCTAGACCGACCAGAAACCGGACGGAATTTTCGGTCGGTTCGGATCCCGCCGATTTTTTTTTTCACCCCTAGCAGCTACCATCGAGATTGGGGCCACATGACCGAAGATATTGTGGAGTACAAGAAATTCCTAGACGAAAAGGTGGCTGAGGAGCACCTAAAGGAATACTTGGCCGACGAGCAGCAATGCACCAAGCAAGATGGGGATCTGGACTGTGACAAGAACCCAAAAGGGACCATCCATATGATACATGGATTAGCAGCCCCCTATACGAGCAATGAGGTGCGACATGTCCGTAGGTTGAACAGTTCAACACAGGTGTTGAAGCTCGGCCAGAAAATGCCAAGGGAAGAGGGGGTGATGGAGATCCCCATAACCTCTTCAGATGATGATTTGGCCGGCGTTACCATTCCACACAACGATGCCTTGGTCATCACCCTACGAATATGGGAGTATGATGTGGAGAAGATTCTGGTGGACCAAGGGGCGAGCACCGAGATCATGTACTACAACACCTTCAGAAAGATGAACTTGCCAATTAATAGCTTACAGAAGAGCATGACCCCATTGGTCGGGTTCAGTTCACATCCCGTGTGGCCATTGGGGAAGGTCACCCTACCCGTATGAGCAGGGTCAATAGTCCTCAAGACTGATTTCTTGGTGGTGGATTTGTCATCCACCTATAACGTGATTATAGGCAGAACATGGATGCATAAGATGAAGGCTATACCGTCAACCTACCACCAGAAGATCAAATTCCTGGGAGCAGATGGCATTAAGATGATCAAGGGAAACCAAAAGATGGCAGACCAGTGCTTCAACTTGATCCTGAAGGGAGCACCAAAGCCTCAGTACGTGCAAACTGTGGAAGTGCTGGGTCAACCAACCTTGGAAAATGTAGGGGGTGACCCAAACCGAAAGGTTGTGGAAGGACTAAAGAAGGTTCAAATTAAAGAAGATGATCCAGAGAGGTACTTCTTGATCGGCGAGAACTTAACCGAGCAGGAGGAGAAAGAGTTAGTGAATTTCCTAAAGGATCACATGGACGTCTTCGCTTGGACGCCTCAGTAGATGTCAGGGATTGACCCCGAGGTCATCTGTCACCATCTAAACGTGGACCCACAACACAAGCCAGTGATTCAGAAGAGGAGAAGGTCAGCACCACAGCACGCATACACTGTAATTGAGGAAGTTGATCGGCTGCTAGAGGCAGATGCAATAAAGGAAGTATACTACTCGGAATGGTTGGCCAACACAGTTGTGGTCAAGAAGAAAAATGGGAAGTGGAGGGTATGTGTGGACTTCACTAGTTTGAACAAGGCATTCCCAAGAGACAGATTTCCACTGGCACGAATTGATCAGTTGGTGGATGCAACTGCAGGCTACGAAAGGATGAGCTTCCTTGACGCATATCAAGGGTATCATCAAAGAGCCATGTACAAGCCCGATCAAGAAAAGACATCTTTTATGTCTCCTAGGGGCTTGTACTGCTATAAGGTAATGCCCTTTGGGTTAAGGAATACAGGGACGACCTACCAACGGTTGGCTACGATCATGTTTAAGGAACAGCTAGGGAAGACCATGGAAGTGTACATAGACGATATGGTAGTGAAGAGTAAGACAAAGCCAAGGCACCTAGCTGATTTGAAGGAGACGTTTGAAGTCTTGAGAAGATTTCAATTGAAGCTAAATGCTTCCAAATGTGCGTTTGGAGTTAGCTCTAGGAAATTCCTAGGCCACTTGGTGACCCGGAGAGGAATAGAGGCCAACCCTGACCAAATTGTAGCTTTGCAAAATTTTAAAAGCCCTACGACTACGAAGGAAGTCCAGAAATTGACAGGGATGGCGGCAACACTGAACCGGTTCATTAGCAAGTCCTCTAACAAGTGCAGGCCTTTCTTTCAGTTGTTGAAGAAGCGAGAGAGGTATGAGTGGGGAGCCTAGCAAGAGCAGGAATTTGCAGACCTAAAGACGTATATGTCTTCCCCACCCTTGCTCTCATCTCCAAAGGCTGGGGAGCGACTTATTTTATATCTAGCTGTATCCGAGCATGCCGTCAGCTCGGCCCTCCTACGAGTAAGGGGGACCGAGCAGGCGTCAATCTACTTCGTTAGTAAGGTGTTGCTGGAAGCAGTGAAGAGGTACTTGCCACTGGAGAAACTCGTGTACGCCCTGGTAACTGCCTCGAGGGAACTACCACATTATTTCTTGGCTCATCCTATCATTGTGTACACATAGTATCCATTGAAGGCCATACTTCAAAGGGCAGACCTGTCGGGAAGAATATCAAAGTGGTCAGTGGAACTGAGCCAGTACAGCTTGGATTACCAACCAAGAACAGCCATAAAAGGGCAAATCTTGGCAGACTTTGTGGCTGAGTTCTCACCAAGAGTGGCGCCCCCACCTCCTCTCCACGAGAAAGAGTCAGGGCCCGAGATACCCGTAAGGGAAGCTGACCAGAACCCAACCGAGTGGAAACTCTTTATTGATGGATCATCATGCAACAAAGGGTCAGGAGTAGGAATTGTGCTCGTCTCCCTAGAAGAGTTGGTACTGGAGCAAGCGTTGAGGTTTGGATTCAGTGCAACCAACAACGTAGCAGAGTATGAGGCGTTGCTCGCCGGGCTCAGGGGTGCCCAAGAGTTAAAGATACAAAAACTAAAGGTATTTTGTGATTCTCAATTAGTGGTAAACCAACTGTCGGGGAGTATACAACAAAAAGTGAGAAGATGGCGGCCTACGTGGAAGGAACCAAAGACCTCTTGGATAAGTTTGAGGTGGTCCACATCCAGCAAATCAGTTCAGGACAAAATGCCCATGCAGATTCACTTGCTTGCTTAGGATCAGTAGTCTAGACGGAGTTCAAAAGGACCGTAACTATTGATTACCTCGGCGAGCCCAACATTGGCCGATCTGTGGAGCTTGTTATGGAGACCGACTTGGGGCCGAGCTAGATGGACCCAATTGTGGCCTACTTAAGAGATGGCACGTTACCATAAGACAAGAAGGAGGCACACAAGATAAAGTCAAGACAGTTAGGTTTTGGCTCTCCCCAGAAGGTAAGCTTTATAGAAAGTCTTATTTGGGTCCATATTTGCTATGTGTACACTCTGCCTTGGTACAGAAATTTCTGCACGAAATACATGCTGGGACATGTGGAGGTCATACAGGAGCACGATCAATTGCCCACCGAGCAATCTCTCAGGGGTATTGGTGGCCCTACATGTAGGAGGATGCAAAGCTGTTTGTGAAAACATGTGAGAATTGCCAACGATACTCACCATTAATTCATGCACCAGTGGATGATCTCTTGCCATTGACTAGTCCATGGCCATTTGCCCAATGGGGTTTGGATATCGTGGGTCCACTCCCCATGACAACAGGGAAACGAAAATTTCTCCTGATTGGAACGGACTACTTCACAAAGTGGATTGAGGGTGAGGCCTTGGCAAAAATTACAGAGGCCATGGTGGAAAAGTTAGTATTGAATATAATTATAACAAGGTTTGGAGTCCCATATTCCATCATTTCAGACAATGGGTCACAATTTGGGAATAAGTTCAAAGCTTTCTGTGCACAGTATGTTATTAGGAACTATTATTCCACCCCAGCCTACCTCCAAAGCAACGGTCAAGCAGAAGCTTCCAACAAATTAATTCTGAAGAGCCTCAAGAAGAGGCTGGAGAGCAAGAAGGGCAAGTGGCCCGACGAGCTGCCCATCGTGCTCTGGGCCTACAGGACTACACCAAGGAGATCCCTAGGTGAGACTCATTATTCCCTTGCTTATGGTACCGAGGATGTCATCCCGTTGGAGGTGGGTCTGCCGACCAACCGTACCACTTTGGTTAAGTCAGGGGGTAACGATCAAGCCCTAGCCAAGCAACTTGACCTAGCAGAAGAGAAAAGGGAGCGAGCATTGATAACCTTAGCAGCCCACCAGGAGCAGTTGAGTAGGAGTTACAACAAGAAAGTTCAGTCCAGAGAATTCAAAGTAGGAGACCTAGTGTTGAGGAAAGTCTTGGCCAGCACCAGATTTCCTCTGATGGGAAGGACCATATAAGATCACTGGCATAGCCGGGATAGGGGCGTACAGGTTGGCTGACCTAGATGGCTATGCAGTTCCACAGCCTTGGAATGTACAAAACCTACGTAGGTTTTATCAGTAGCAAGTTGTGACTACGAATACAGTCATAAAGTTTTTCTATCTTTGTTTTTTAAGTTAGGGCATAGGGATAAAAATAAATAGGGCACCACGAGAAGGTACCCTTCGTTTTGTTTCGTTCCGTTCATTTTAAAAGTTGGCCAATATCATCATTTCGAAATTGTTTTAATTAGATTATGAATAAAGTCTATTTTTAGTGCACATTGGTGTAATTGTTTAAAAAATATGGATTGACATTTGTGTACCTAATCCATATTGGGGAGCAGTGTGTGCATAGTGCACCCATGAATTATTTTAATGTCTGATTAAGTGTGTGCATACTTAGTCTCCGGAAAAAATTGCAAATGAAAATGGCATGGCCATCCCTAAGTACGAATATACTTAGTTGCTTGTTTTTTACTAAGTATGAGTAGGCTTAGTTGCAAACGAATACTTGCATGGTCCATTTTAAGTATGAATATGCTTGAGAAATTGCAAATGAAAAATTGCACGGTTTTTCTAAGTATGAACACGTTTAGATTGGAAATTGTAAACGAACAATTACTAGATTTTTACTAAGTACGAATATACTTAGCTCGCCTGATTCTTACTGAGTATGAATACACTTAGTTCTAAGAATTACACTTGGATAATTCGTCTGAATTTTACCTAAGTATGAACATACTTAGCTTTAAGGGCTGCTAGGTGAGCATACGAGCAAATAAGATTAAGTAAGAAGAAACTTACATCACCATAACCATTCACCTAAAAGGCCACCAGGGCCGAGCAACAAAAGCATACGAATGAAAGTGTGAAAAATAAGAGTACTGACAAAATAAACAAAGGCCACACACGGCCACAGAATGCCACGCAGGGTAGTAGATGCAAGAGGCAAGTGGCTACTTCATCGCCTCTGTTGGTAGGGGAGTCTTGTTGGTCAGAGACAGGCTCTTCCACGACCTCCGAGCCATCTTCACCTTCTTTTCGGTTAGGGTCAGCATCGGAGGGGTTATTGGCGTCAGACTCAGGTAGAAGCTCAGAGTTGGCAGGAAGAGACTGGTTACCTTGTGTTTGCTGATCGGCTACTGCTGGCTAGCCTGGAAGGTGCCTGTTTACCCAGTGCGGGAGGTCTTTGGGAACCTCCAGCACGGTGAGGCACTTCTCCTAGTAGACGTTCCAGATGGTGTTCTTTAAGACTGGCATCTGCCTGACGTAATTCTTCATAGTCTCGCAAACACCTCTGTCGTAAGCGTCACCAGTAGCAGCCCGCACCTGTTCAAGATCCTGACGGAGGCTCAGCTCAATCTCCTCTGCCTTCTTTTTCACAGCCTCCAGCTCTACCTTCAGCTCGTCGTTTTCCTTATTACCCTCCTTCCACAGCCGAGCGTGATAAGCGTCGTCCTTCTCCGCCTTCTCGGCTCTCTTCTGCAGCGCGGTCGCCTCTTTTTTCGTCTCCTTTTCGTTGTCCCGAGCTCGCTCGAGACCAACGAACATCTTCTGCATCGCCTGCACGACATGCAAACCAAGTGTAAACTTTTCAAGTTAGCAAAAAAGAAACTTGAGCAATGAAGAGGTGGCGACAGGTATAAACAAAAGTAAAATTACCTTGATGTTCGACTGAAGGCCGGTCTTCAGAAGTTTGTCATAAGAGCTCCCCTTTTCCTTCTCCACGTCAGTGGGGAACAGCACGACTTGAGCAACAACGAAGGCATTTTCTGGGGAGCTAATGCTGTCCTCCCTTGTCAATAGAGCCCCATCCGGGCAAGCAAGCACCGAAGCCCAGACGGCGGTGGCCGAGCTGCGCGTGACGCGGCAAGTATTTGTCGGCTTAGTACGCTGCCTGGTGGAAAGGGGCTGCTGGGAGGGGGAGGAACCTCCCTCCAAAGGCCGCTTCTCTGCATGCCTCTCAGTAAGGTCGATCACACTAGAGGCAGGAGCTGTGATATTGATGAACGGTCAAAAGTGTATGTTTATTCCATTAATTTTGGGTAGTATTGCACTTTTATTATATTAGTTCTCCTAATTTATGCTTGATTGTTAGTAACTGATTAATTTTATCTTTGCAGAAAAATATGGGGATTTAAGACGATTTAAAGAGCTTTGGAGTTACTATAAAACGAGCCCAAGGATAATTGGATAAAGATGGGAGAAAAGTGCCAAAGAAGAAGCCCAACACATGTTTTCTGCATTGAA
>JAXBDA010007078.1:0-18731 GCA_036023075.1 Gaultheria prostrata
GTTTAACAGATGGGGGAATCTGAGCAATAATTTCAAAAGCAAGGGAGGGCAGTGAAATTTCAAAAACCATAGGGGAGGTTTATGGATTTGTCAGAAACCTCAGGGGAGGTCAATGAAATTTACCCTTATTAGGGTTATTATTAGAGTTTTATAGGGTTGCAAGTAAATGAAAATCATAATCCACAATGAGGGCTCATTGTTGGTTCGACTCAACGAAATCTCGCTAATATTGTCTTATTAAATGCTCGTTATGGGACGGATCCTCATCAATAAAATAATAGTGAATAGAATAAGAAGTTAATCAAAAGCAATTACTCCTAATTTGAAAAATATAGAATCAACCGAAACCCATATACTTTCACCAACATCTCTGTCTCCATTGTTCAAAATTTCCAGTTTTGTAATCTTTCCTCTATCAACATGTCCAAAATAAGAAAAAAACATGCATGTATGCTTACTTGCAAGCATTTCTATACAGCACGTCATAGATATTAGTAACTGAAAAGAAAATGGTTTCTCTATTTCGCAGCATTCCTCTATGGCCATTTTTAGCATCAATATGAGAGCATTGGCCATATTGAAAACCCAAGGGGTTGCCCGGTGGTTAAAACATGAGACTTAGGCTTTGCTCTCTTTTAACGTGTAGAGTTTGAAACTTTTCAGGTGCTATCGATTTTAGGGACAGAGATAATTGATGGATTTGGGTGCTGGTTGGTGCTAATTTATTTATAAAATAGTAGAACCTTTTTTGGAACAGGACGTGCCACCCCTGGTTCTAAAAAAGGTTTTAGTTCACAATTAGATTAAGCACCTACTAACATCCAAACAACTTTATTTTTCTCAAGTCTCAACATGATACCAAATTAGCGTTATAAAAAGATGAATGGTTTTCTCCTCTTAGCGTATAGCGTTTTGGTTTTTGCTCCTCTTTTGTTATGTCTTGTTGCTTTCCAACCAGCTCTTCGCTGGATGTGTTTGCTCCGCCTTATCCTTGCTTTGTGCTTGGGTGCGGTGTTGTTATCTCCCTGTATTCCATGACAAAGTTTGACTTTCCTTTAAAGACCACAAAAGAATTAGTAATTAATAGAACCCATGACAAAGTTTGACTTTGCAATTAACTTATCTCTTCATATACTTACTAACAACATATGCTTTACTAAAAATATATGACAATATCAGTAGACTCCAGTCCTTGATCAATTCTTTTAGGGTCAGTTCACACAGGACTTTGCTATGACTTTGAATAGGGCCCTCGTAAATGCATGGTGGGATTAGTTTCCAAAATTAGTTGAGGTGCGTTTAAGCTGACCGGGACACCTAGTAATTATAAAAAAACATTGGCATATTGGTATTTATGTAGAACAATTACTGTGCTTTGCACGTTATCAAAGACTTATGATTGATAGGGAATTATTATATTTTCCCTCAAGTATATCGTAAGAGCTTTTACCATCTAATTTGACGTTTGTGATTGACTTTGCCAATCAAAAAAACTTCTCCAAATGCAATCGATTTTAGATCTTACAATCTTCATTGGAAGTAAAAAGATGATGAAAAAATGGATCTCGAACATTTTTTCTTTCCATTTCAACCCATTGAATGTCATGTTGCTTAAAAAACTACTAAGAAGCCAAACATACGGGGAAAAAGGGCGAAAAGAAGAATAAAAGGAAATGAACGAGCAATGTTTCGGTTAAGACATCGTGGCGAATACTAGATAGTCGATTTTGGCAAGAAATTAGTTTTTTCCCATTGTACGCGTATCGAATCTTTTGTGAATTTATTTGCTATATACGATTCGCGGTCAATTTATTCTCTCCAGAAGGAGATGAATGTATGAAGATAACCATAGCTATTATGTATTCCAAATCTTGTTGCAATTGGGAGCTTCGTGCATTGGATACAATCTTTTTCCAATAAAAAATTTCTATCTTTTACCATATGAGATCACTGATAAGTGGAAGAAAAACCAGAGAGAGAGAGAGAGAGAGAGAGAGAGAGAGAGAGAGAGAGAGAGAGAGAGAGAGAGAGAGAGAACTTTAATGGATTACAGCAAATAAACGCGAAAACATTTCTTCCCAAACAACCGCGTCATATGAGCTGAAATACTGATTTCTCTCTCTCTCTCTCTCTAGATTTTTGTAATACCAGTATACCACTCAGCTAAAAGACTGATTTCTCTCTGTCTAGATTTATGTATGTATAGTATCGATCAAAAGCTGAATAATTGCGCCTCAGAAATAGAGAGATCTGTCGGAACCCAGATCCGTGCACAGCTGAAAATGGAGCACAAAAATCAGATTTTGTCTCAATTTTATTCGTCTTCTACTCAATTTTTACTTCTCTTCTTCTTCCTTTTGGCCGGCTTCTCTGTTTCTACTGCTTCTGCTTCCACTTCCATTTCAGGTAATTGTAAATTAGATTTCGCCTTATTTATTGCCTTACCCTATTTTCCCAAACTGGGTTTTGCTGGAGTGTTTATATTGGTATTTATTCGCGTATACCAATAATCGGGTGGAATTATGTTGCAGATGGTGTATTTGAGGATCGAGCTTCATTTGGCCGGAACCTCCTTCAGGCCAAGCAATGTAATTTCTCATTTTCATTATCCTTCTTTTATAATAATTATACTGCACTCTGCGAAATTTATGCTTAAATTTATCTGGTAAAGCCGGATTAAGTTGGAATTAAATTGTGCAGTAGCGGCCCTAGATTGTTGAATTATTAGTTTTTATTTTTCGGGAACGTTAAACCCGTTCAGTTGTACAAAATCAACTTTCTTCATAAGTGAGAACTTTCTTAGCTTTCGGTTATGGACCCACAATTTCAACTTTTACACCGGCAAATGCTTCCCTGCAAATAGATTCCGCCCCCCCCCCTTTATTTCACTTCAGAATAGATTTCCTTAGATCCCGACAACTGAATGAAGCCAGGGGTGAGCTAAGAGCTCCTCCAAAGTGATTGTTAACGCTGATCTTGCGTGTTTGCTTGTTAAAAATCTTAAAAACTCACGGGTATAATACTCTAAACAGGTAGGATTCCATTTTCTTTGCCACTTTATAGATAATACGATACGTTGAGTTTAATTGAATGATATAGGTCCTACATAGTGGCATCAAAACCCAAAGTCCAATTCGGGAAGCTCAAAGGGGAGGCATCAATCCTCGGAAGCCTTTTTAGGGAGACCTGTGTATTTGTTTGAGTGAACCTTCTCTTGACTTAGCCGGTGATAAATGATTTATCGGATATAGCTATATCAAGGGAATTTTTGGTTTCGGAAATTTGACTCCTTGGTTCTGGTGTGGTCTAAGCTATTGGTGGAGATTCCTAGTAGTCATCCAAGAAAAACAAAACAAGCCGCCGCCGCCAAAAGTGAATGTTTCTTCATTAAGAATGGCAGCTCTTTGGCTGCTGGTTTACTTGCACCAACATTTTGAGTTCTTATTTAATGCTATCATTCCCTGTATGTGTAGGTTATGATCCATATTTGCCTATTTGGGCATCAGTGTCTGGTGCAGGTATATATTTTGGGAATGCGACCTGAGAGTGAAAATGCTATTCTAGTTAAGACTTAAGAGTGATAACATTAGTGATTTAATCATTTTATAGAAATAGTACAACAAAATATAGCACAGGATATGTTCTGCTGTCAGGTGCTGAATTTGTTTATGAAGTGTCCATGTAACATAGGACTGCTGATTCACTCCAGCATCATTTCATGATTTTGATCACATAATCATGCAACTATTTGGTTTTTGTGATACACAATTTTGTAAGTGCTTCACAAGTGGGCTCTGGTTTGACCTGCATTTGGATAAAGATCTTCTTATATAAACTGGGATCAGTTTATCATAATAATGTAGTAGCTTAAGCCGGGATTTTTGTTGTTTTTTGGTTTGTGAGACACCACGACCACATTATTCTCTTGGCAGAAATTTCTAAATACCTTGATATAAGAATGCAATCTTGGTGATTAAAATTTCGCAAGACAGTACACTGGTAGTCAGGTACGCGGTGAAATCCCGTGTGACCATTGTTGATTAGGTGATGAAGGAACATGGAATTAATTTGGCAGCATACTCGTAGGAGTATTTGAGTAGCAGGATGTTCCATCACTTCATTTGTTTAAGCTGTTTTTAAGTCGCCGGTTGTGCCAAACTTACGCACATTAACAAGTATACTATAACTCGCTTCTAAACAATGTAGCACAATGGTTTTAAGTGCTGTGTTGCCTAAAATGAACGAGGTGATCAATGGGTTCAAATCTTGATAAGCTTCTTTTTCTTGTGTAGAAACCTATTCATGATTGTTTTCTAACATATGTCAGCCATGTACCCTGGAGTCTTAACTTTCTCTTGCATGTGTCTTTAAAGACTCTAGAATTGGGTTTGTTTCATCTATTGAAATCTTTCCATCATGTCATTTGCAGCTTGCCCAGTGAACTTCGAGTTTTTGAACTACACAGTCATCACTAGCCAGTGCAAAGGACCGCTTTACCTGCCCAGTCTGTGTTGTGCAGCTTTTAAAGAATTTGCCTGCCCTTATGCGGATCAAATAAATGACTTATCCAACGATTGCGCCACGACCATGTTTAGCTACATCAACCTTTATGGGAAATACCCACCTGGCCTTTTCGCAAGTGAGTGCCGGGAAGGTAAACTAGGGCTTGCGTGCAATGCAACCTCACCATCAATGTCAGCCAACGCCAATGGGATTCAGACCATATCCAGTTCATCCCCGATGCTAGCACTACTCACAACGGGTTTCCTACTGCTACTGCGAATTTTTTGAAGGCTTGTACACTATTTACTGTTAGCAATATTTGTTCTTTCGTAACATTGTCAAGATTATTGCCTCTAAACCGGTTTCGGCAATTATTTGTTAGTTGCCACATCTGCTAGAGTTCACATTTCTTTGATTTTTGTACTAAAATTTACGGTATCTAATCAGTTAATTGTTCACGGAGATTTTGTTGAGTTCATTTTGAAGATTATTTGGCACTTTGGAACTTCAAGTGATGGATGACCAAGGGGAAGGAATTTAAGAACGAAATGCCATTTGATGAGCTGTATGTGTTTCGTTTATGGTAGAGCCTAGTGTGTTTTGCTTTAACGGTTACATTAACCATTCCATGTGGATGATTAATAGTACCATTTTCAGTGACTGTCAAACATATTTCAAAATCAAATTTGTAGTCCAGTAACGACAAACCATCTATTTTGTTGGAATGAACATGGGGATAAAATGTAAACGAGAGATGATATTGAAGTCTTTCTAGAGAAAGGAGGAAAAAGTTCCAGATTTTCCCCGGCCCAGATTTTTGTAAGAATATCAAGTCAATATTTGGTTTTATAATTTCTTCTATTGGGCTTGACAGCTGCTGTGAATTTCATGGCAACTTGGCAAGTAATGTTTGTGGTGATAATCTTCAAGAGTAATAGCACAACGAGGTCAGAATGCAAGAATGATTGCATTCGGTATTTCGGTTCATGAATTTAACAGGCCAGCCGATTCTAATGGTGATCGTTAGATGGATGGGAGTGGTATGGACGGACCATCCCTTGGCAGCAGCCACTAATTGAGAACGCAATTTGAAAGCCATATTGAACAAATGGCAAGTGCTTTTCGATGTGAATCCGAATGAAATTGGAATTTGGTAGGAACGTGCGCAGCAAATGGAGGTTTGGTGCTGGTATTGCTATGCAATCTCGAATATGGTATTACTTAGAATACTCAACCTACTTGCGAAAGTATAAGCAGTTTGACCTCTGCTTCATTGTTCTTGGCTCTCTATCCTGCTGATTTTCACATTCAACTTGACAAAAAAACAAACCAACCCACCCGTTGCCAAACTCAAGAACGAGCACTGTCTATCCGAGATGAGTAGAGGAAATAAAATAAATAAATAAAATAAAAACAAATAAATGTGACAAGTTAAACAACAGAACTCCGATGCAAAAACTATTATATACGGTGAGCTTATTAACGATGTTAGGTCTTACATAAAGTGCTTCACCAAAAATTCTATGCTATAAATTACATTTCACCTGCACGAGTGCATGCTCGATTTGTGCCACTTACAACCAGGACTATAAACGCAAATTGTGATTTAGAAACACTTATTTGAAGTTGAGAACAAATAAGATTTGCCACTCGGATAACAAAATTATTACTTGTCACCTCATTTGAGAACTTGAGTTGGTGTATGTTGGCAAAGTGGAAGTAATTTTCCGAAGATTGCCAATGCAAATGTGTTGGACAATTTCACCATATAAGGCTGCGCCTGGACTTAGATCTGAACTGTTTCTTTGTCAGACACCAGGGACCAGGAAATGTGCTCAACTGTATCAAACAACGGAGAAAAATAGACTAGTCTCATGGGCAAGCATACGAATAAAATTCACATTCGTTGCATTTAGCCAAGCCCTGAGCTTTAAATACAAAATGTACTGCACAAAACTAGGCCATGTCAACAAAATATATGATCCTTTTCGGAAAAAGGAAGATAATCTAAATATATGATCCTGTTTTTATGTAAAAACTGATTGTAAAACCTCCTTTACCCTTGCTTCTCAAGAGATATGATTATAATTCTTCAGAATTGTAATACTCACTTAAGCAGAGCACATATTGGAATGAGAGATCTCAAAAACAAATTGCAATAGATTGGCATACATTTTAATGTACCAAAAAATAAGGGAAAGCGTGCCTGAATATATGCAAAAATATCCGAAGAAGTTCAGTGATATAGTGCAGTAGCTTACATTACTGATAAGCTTTGCCCCAGACCACGTTGAATCTGCACCAAAGGGAGGTGAAATCACTCTAATTCCAGTGGACATGGATTGAGGAAGATGTTCACGGAGTTCCTTCCCTAACCTCTCTGGAAACCAAAGAACGAGGATAACGTCAGAGATATTCGCTCTACATTTGTTCATTTGTATGCACTTCATTCTTATTATTTATTTGTTGGCTCTAACTGGAATATTTTTTATAATGTCGCATCTGTAGATTTCCTCTCTCATTAGTCATTTCATACCCTTATCACTGAGAAAACACTAATTCTCATAATAACTGAATTTACCTGCTAGTCCTGGTAAACATGCGGACCCTCCTGTCAAAACTACAGTCTTGAACCAACTGTTATCGGCATCACCAATCAATTCTGCAGCTTGACAATGGTCCATGCAAAGTGCCACTGCCTGATGCAAAGCCATTGCACGCCTGTACCACAAAGTATACACTTAATAAACCAGAAAAAAGGGGAAAAGCAAGATGAAACAGCCAACACAATAAGTACGACAAACCGTTAACTACAATGAATAAAATTATGGATAAAAAAACCTCTATGATGAATGAGATAATTTAAACATATTAACCTGAAATACTCGTGCAATTCTCTCTTTCGCAGTTCAGGTAATGGGATATGTAGAAGGTATCACCCCCCACCCCCTGAGTGATGGTGGATTCTATCCCATGTCTCTCATATCAACATGGACTTAATCAAACAGGATTTTCGTGGTACTTCAGTAATAAAAAAAACAATTACTGCCACTTCAGTGATAATTGAAGAACAGCGAATCATAAACCAATTGATATGTGAAATACAAAATTCATTTAGAGAACTGAAAACCTGTGAATAGGTTTTGCACGAACCCCATCATTAAACTTCAAACCATAGAACGTATGTAAATTACTTAATTTCCCGATCAAAATTTCACCCTGAAGTTTCTGAAGTTAAGGATAAAACATTAGGTAGTACTAGACACAAAGAATGACCACTCCTATGCCATGCTAAAGGCAAGCTTTAGCCCTCGAGACACACAAGGCTAGGCCAATATCCCTCCTTGGGAGTTATGTTTGCAACTGACTAGCACACAACTACGTTCGTGGTTTGTATAGAGCGGCCAAGGGACATTCCATGGGAGTGCTTCACTACTTCTCTTATCATATAAAGTAACAAGATGCAAGGAGACTAAAGAACTTACACTCCTGCCATGCGTGGCTGAAACAAAATCTCTCCTGTTTGAAATCGTTCTTTTGAAAGAGTAAACCAACCTTCTGCCGCCACTTGAAGTGACGCTTGGGTATCTTTGGATAGCTCAGCTTCATAATCAAGAGCAACATAACATAGGTTCTGTACGTGCATTTTCACCCAAGACAAAAATTAGGCCACATGACTGAGTGATTAAGCATGAAAAGTATTGTAAGTCAAGTCAAAACTATGAACGAAAGAAGAAAAAATGATGCCAATAAACAAAAACACTGCACTCTGAATGTTAAATTGTTAAAGTTCCTCCGCCATCATTTAATACATTTTTGAACTGTTGAAAAGCAACTTACTCAGAAGAACTCACCCCAATGCCAATTAGCATATGAGGCTAAAAGCAAGAACAGGCTGTAACTGCCAGATCTAATGAAAGCCTTTTGAGTTGTCAACTGGCTTTCACCAAATTTTGAGCAGCACTAGTACAGAGATCCTTTAGGATTAGGTATTATCTGAAACCAATAATGAATGCCCCAAGACTTAATGTCCACATGCATACTTGACTACCTGATACCAGAACTCGTAAAAAGAATTGATTAGAGAAACTCCTACTTCCGCAGCTCTACTTTGGATAATTGAGGCTGAAGTAATTGAAAGACCCAAAACCATAGTGTATAGGCAAGTTTCTGTGCCTTGAGAGAATAAAGAAGTACCGAAAAGCACTTACGAAGCAATAATGCATGCTAATTTTATAGTAACATTCCCCCATTGCCCACCCGAACCAATGTTCTATCAATAACCAAGTCCTCTAGAATTTTAAGCCGTTGAAGACTGAATTTCGTATTTTATATATGCAACACATGACACATTCTGTGCATTCAGAAGCTTCTACAGTAATGGACACATTCATCTACAAAAATAATAAAGTAGAAGTGAGATTCAGGCGCACTTAACTGCTGTAATACTGGGTTAACAACCTTCTAAAAGTTTAGCCGTTGGGAGAGTGCAATGTAACCCTTGTATTATTAAGGTAGCAAATAAACTGCATTCAAAATTTCCTATGATGATCTTGCAGCAAACTTCTGGAAAGTGGTAGAACGTTTTCTCTTGTGACGAAATCTAAGAACAAAAAGAAAAGGACTGGAGTCCCAATTCCTTCCACAATCAATCTCGAAGCTCGAAGCTCGAATGAAACTCTTGTTCCAGGTTTTGGCCACTCAGCAATGAACATATACACATACGGGATGAGCCCGAGTTATTTATATATCTGCCTTTCTACCCGACATTTGTTATGGAAGTCTTATACCCTCATTATTTGACTAATTTAGTAATTGTCCATTCTTTACCGTGCGACGCAAGCCACTTGTCTCATAGTTTCCATTACTTCTTTTGCCATTTCCACGAATTCATGCTCATCGCCTCACCAATTCGGCAAATGCTTGGATAAATGCAGATTAATAGGAAGGATAGTCGATCCGCCTCGATCACGGCTTACGGTTTTCAGCTGCATCTTACCGTAGTATGGGGATCCATACCTCTTCTAATTCATCCATTTTACCAAAAAGAAAATTTATGCAAGGAAAACAATCTTCATAAGCATGCTAAAGGCTAATCATAGATGAATAAATTGAATAACATGCTTCAGAGTAAGAATAATCATTTGGTGAGTCTCTATTTCGATACTAGATGTCACATTTACACTATATTTTGACTACACCATAAGACTTGCGACCAAGCATTTCCCATTATCAAGAGGAAAGTGAATGAATATTAGAGCCTGCAAAGCGAAGGGCAGTGTCAGCACCTCTTTCAATGAGCGCACAGTGTACAGTGAGTCAAAATGTATATTCTTCTGCTGCATCAGTTCCCTAAGAAACCCCGTAAGCTTCAATGCCCCCATTCCCACAACTTCTACACCCACCTTGCGCATGACTTTGCCATGTAAAACTGCAAAACAAAATCCAAAACTGTAATTCCAGAGGACCTTGACAAACAGTTAGGAAATATGAAAAATGGCAAACATGTAATAGACTATAAGCAAACATCTGTGAACACCTAGCACTAGAAATAACAACTAATGGCAATGAATAGAAATACTTGATTTCAAAAACGATTGTAGAATAACGCATTCTTAACCAACACTATGGACAACTCCATTAGTGATGATATCAGCATTTTGTGCAACTTTTAGCAATCAATTGCATTAAGACAGTTTCATAAAGTTCAAGGCCTCCTTGTCCAGAACAACAAAAGGAAAGTTCAGAAGATATAAAAAGTTCTCCCAATATCAATTTCCACAATTGAGAAGACATACAGGGATCCTAGAGCTTACTTGGAACAACAGAGGTCTGCTGGAAACCAATGTTAACAACAATTCCTGAAGTTCGTCTTGCTGCATACAAAGCTAAAGTTGCCTACAGTTATTACAAACAACTGCATTAGGGGGCAATTTATAGCAACAACAAAGCAGATTTGCTGAGCAAAAAAAAAAAAAACAACAAAGCAGATTAATCAATAATTTTGCACAGAAATAAACAACGGAAGGCCACTTTGATATAAACAATGACAAAGAATACAAAGATGAGACCATCCAATGGCTTGTACGCGTTTACCACGACAACAATAACTACAAAATTGGTGTCCGACGTTTTCCTATTATAAGGTAGCCATTTAATGTCTCACAACAGACCTCACTTTGTCAATTTTAATGTAACAACGTCAACTTTAATGTAACTACGACGGCCAAAAGAACCCACTCGGTCAATGACAGGCCAACCATGTGGGAGTCACTTTACAGCAAGTTATTTACAGGAAAAAAAAACATCTAGATCTCTGATGAAAGTACACACGAGATTGCTCCCAGGAACTATAGTTTAAGAGTGTATCAGCTGCCAAACTAAACCTACGGTTACTATTATTGAATGAGTATGCACATGAGAGCAGAGTTTGCATCCCAGCTTCCAAAAAATATAAACTTGATGGGAAATGCAAAATGGTTTTGTGGTTATTATAAAACTCACATATCAAATGACCAGGAAATTCTGGAAATGATTATATTAATAGTCTACCTGATTGATAGCACATATAGCAGGCACATTCATATCAAACAGAACGGAGTAGATAGTTTGTTTCAGCTGTCTTCTCGCTGCTTTGGCAGATTCAGTATCTGGAAATAATACAGGAAAGTGAAAAATATACATCAGATCGACAGAAGTCCCATTGCAGCTGTGAGTATGAAGCAACAAGTAACGACAGCAACTAGCACTTTGAATTCACTACCATAATGATTGTTCAAGTATGTATCAAGATTCAAGAGAGTACTATGAGACTCATGTTTTTTCCAGTTTAATCTAACTCCCTCCGTCCCACAAAGGATGTCCGAAATCATTATTCACCCCTCTCCTAAAATTATCTGTATTTTTCTATTTATACTCCCTCTGTCCCAGTTTGTTTGCTTACCATGGGAGACCATGCCATTTTGAACTCCAAAAACAAATTACTTCCCAAAATAAAATTTTGAATTTTTTTGCACCATTCAAAAGATCTCAAATGAGTACAGTGTCAAAAAGTTCAAAAAAATATTCTCGGAAGCACCTTATTTTGTAAGGTCAAAATGACACGAGTTTACGTAACAACCAAACAAAATGGGCCAGAGGGAGTACTGTTTTTTAGATGCAATATGTGTCTTGTTTGTTTGATCTAACTTAGTTTTATTAAAAAGGTTCTTAAATAATAAAAAAGATTATAAATTAGAAAATATACATAATTTTAGTAAGATGTGGGTAGTGATTTTGGACATCCTTTGTAGGAGAGATGGAGCATCTACTTAGCGTCCAGTCTAGTGTCACAAACTTATTTGTTTCATGCCATAAAGCTCTTAAGTGTCAAAAACAATTTACGTTACCGAAGAGCGAGGAAAAACTCGTTTACCATTCCTTTTAATTTTGCCAGATTAAAAATAAATAACAAAAAAACTCACAAAATGTTCAATGAGAGGAGGTAAGAAAAGGACAAAGATCATGCAGGTTCATTTTCCACGTAAAGTAGATAAGCATCACATATTCCCATATGTTTAGGTTATTTTAAGCAAACATACAAGGAACTTCGTCTGAAGCAACTTGACATCCGATAAAAACCCAACCAAACCAATGGTCCTCAAACAATCCAGGAAAAATGATATTGGTCAAGGAGTGAGCAATTTGTTTTACTGTTACTTTGAGTCTACCCTCCAAAAAATCTGACAGCATACCTAATAACTTCGAAACACATAATAAAACTAGTCATAATATGTTCTTTTGCGTCTCAAAGAATGATAGAATCGTACACAGAGTACGAAAGTTGATTTGTATGTACTCTTAACAACATGTTTGAGAGATTCATGCAAGTCCTTCAATGTAGTTTACTGGAGTTCTAACCCAGATGAATATGACAATTACGACAAGCAAAGTTTCTGACAATAATGGCGCTATGAGTTATTTTATGACTCATGTTGTTATCGACAGTAACAATATTTATCTAAGAACAAAAGATTTTTGTGAGAGAGACTTAGGGGGGTCTCTTCATTACAGAAAACAAATACTTGTTGACAACACATATCGTAGAGGGTTTTTCACATTCAATTTCGATTAATATTCCACAACAGAAGAAAAAAATTCTAGACACTAATACAATTAGATGTATTTATTAATAGGCTTTTGGTTTACACGGCCTGTTGCAGCAAATGCTTGCCAAAAAGCATTTGTAACTAATCGAGTAGGAGATTTTGGTTTCTTATTAGGAATTTTAACTTTTTATTGGATAATAGGAAGTATTGAATTTCAAGATTTATTTGAAATATTCAATAACTTAATCTATAATAATGAGGTCAATATTTTATTCGTTATTCTTTGTGCGTAGAAAAAAGAATAAATATAGTAATAATTTGATTCTTCGTCGCCGTCATAAATAGGAGAGAAATTCCATTTCTCTCTTCGTCTTTAAAAAAGAAAAAAGGAGGACTGTATCATTTTAGTAGCCCTTCAATAAAACCAGCATTCAGGTTTTGGGGCATGGTATCTCCTTGTCTTAACCTTTTTTGAAGAAATATCAAATCATCCCCTCTAACAACATCGATGCCCGTGCCAAGATTGAATAATGGCACCCCTATTAGAACAAGGAACACTTAATATCACTAGAAAGGAGATTGAATCATCGCCCTGTATCCTTAGGCTTGAATTCTTAACATGTTTAGCTTGTAATTGTAACATGGTAAAAGTTTCAAGCATCAAGACTTGTATAAACAACAACAGAAAATGGCGTACACATTTTCATATAATAGGATAGTAGCTCACCGTCATAATGGCAAATTGGAATGGAAACAACAATTGGATGTGAAGATGTTTTCACCTGCAACCTGCAACAAGATATGGTAAAGCCTAAAAGAAGGGGATATGGAAAATTTGTAAAGAAAGTAAGAAACATCAAGCAAAAGAATAAGAAAGAAGACGAAGCAATAATCATCAAGTAAAAAAGCATTAATTTGTGGAGCAAATACTATAACTTGTATAGAACTATAGGTGCCTAGGTGATAGAAACAAAGAATGCATGCCATAGACGTAGACGTAGACTCCAGAACTGAAAAGTATCTACGAAATCGAAACAAAGCTTCAAGTAGAGGTAATCCCTTTGTGCCACCCTAACAAAGCAAGCACCCCAAAACCGACTCTTCTACACCTTCATAGAATGAGTTTCCATAGGCAAAAGCGCCATACGAGGCAATTGATCCCTAATGAAACCAAACAAACCTGCTGTAGATAGTTGCGAAGAAGTGTCGAAGTCTTGAGTACATCGGAGACTCAATGTTACCGAATTCCTACACATCAGACAACCTTTAAGAATGATAAGAAAATCCCATCAACCTATGAACAAGAAGAATATGGAATTGTCCAAAAACAATACCAATAGGTAATGTCCAAATGTACAATACATCCAAAAACAATAAGGAATTGTCCAATATAAAAGAAAATTCTTTATCCAGAAAGCTTCATCACTGCCCAGTATAACAAGAAGCTCACCAAAAATGTAGCAGACTTTCCAGATGGACAACCATATTTGCTCCAACCAAACTTGCAATACCCTGATCCACCTATTTGCAAGCATCAAAAGTAATTAACGTAGATCTCCCCTAATGAATAACCTGGTCTCATAAAGATGACCAAGATTATTCATAGACTACGTAATTTATTCAAACTTGTTCGATGTATAGGTTCTTGAATACCAAAAGTTCTCTCTTGAAAATCCCATGTACTTAACTGAGTCACAATAAGACACTAGCCACTAAAAAACTAGCTTTTGGTTTATATGGACAGAACTATGGAACTATCAATCTCTTGCTTTAGTATCGGGCAAAATTCAATCTAAAAAGTTCCTAAATAAGTAAGAATTGCATAAATTGGGTGAAGCTGGAATTGCACACCATCAATGATGACAGAGCCAGGGACTTGTTCTCGCTGACCAAATATATCCATGAATGACAACGGAGTCATCTGATTAGGAAGAGCTCTGCATTCAGATGCCATTACATTAGTATTTAGTTGCACTGCAAAACAAGAATCTCAGACCGAAACATACATACCTCATACGAATTGATGGGAAATAAAATAAATAAAAAAAGCATTGGTGACTCTGGCTCCGTTTCAATAGATGTGAATTTCAAATGAAGGAACTTAATGTTCAATTACACCCTAAATATAAGAGATTTACCTGTAGGTGACTTGTGAAACTAGAGTAGAAGGTGGATTAGACTTTAAAGGTAAAATAAATGCATTTTATTTCGATTCTTAAATAACTATTAACTATAATCCTTAACTTCAAATCACTCCAATCAAGTAGTCATTTGAACTCTCATGCTATGCAACCCCAAAATCGAAAAATGCAAATTTGAGCTCTCTCTCTCTCCTCAAATAAGAAAAGCCAAATTTACTTCATGTCAGTCGGAAAACAGAACCTTATTGACCAAATATGAAAAGGCAATTCAATCTCACGTTCAACTGTCAAATTGTTAAAGCAGATCGGCGCCACTGCCAACATTTCTCTTTTCCCACTCGTTTCTCATAAACCGTTTCAGAATCATATTACCAGCTAAACATCAGAAGCTAAATAATCATTCTCCTTAAGAAGAAGTGCAGGGGAGGAATTCTTTGGGCTAATTTTCAGTCTTTTCTCTTGATCTCCATCAGTTTGCAATAAATTATGTGCATCAATCATTCCTGTACACAATAGGATCTATAAAGTAAAAAAAAAAACGATCAAAAGCCCAAAAAGTTCACTAAAGAGCAAAAAAAATCGGAAAAAAAAAAACAGTTTTCCAATTTCGTAGCGTTGTGGAGTTATGCTTTTGCGATCCCTCTCGACAGAGGAATGATTAATCCTAAAAAAAACCACTAGACGCCAATTACACCAGCTGAATTCAACAAAAATTAATTTAGGCGAAATGGGACAAGTCAAACCAGGAATTGGCAAGTCAATTAATACAAATAGGTAGAGAGAGAGAGAGAGAGAGAGAGAGAGAGAGAGAGAGAGAGAGAGATTACTGAAGAGGATGACCCGATCGCAACTGCGTTTCAGCGAAGAAAATCGAGTCCCACGACTCCTTCTGATTCTGGAGGAAGTGAATCCACAGCCGATTATCAGACACGATAAGTTTCCACGACTTGCAAACGGCGCTGAGCTTAGCGACTTCCTTGGGCCCTAACAGCTTTAGAATCTGCGTAAATATGTCGTAAGGTATCCGATCAAATGCGCCAGTGGAGGATTGAGCGTACACCATCTCCTGCTGGTGGTGATTGGATGAGGACGGCGATGAGGCGGCGGCGGAGGTGGAGGAAGCGAAGCGGCAGGAGACGGAGTCCCAGGCTCTACGGAGGAGGGTGGACATGATGATGTTACATGAAGAGGAGGTGCGAGAGTGAGGTGTGAGGTGGGGCGAGGAGGAGTGAGGCATTAAACGGACGGACTGGTTTTTTGGGGGGGCGATGAGTTTGAGGAGGGGAAATATCTCTGTGACTGTGGAGTCGTTAGGAAAAGGAAGAAGACGCGGGAGAGTGACACGTCATTTGATCCGAGCCGTTGAAGTGCGTGGGGGGATGAATTGATGCTCGTGATTCCGCCACAGAAGTCCGTGGGGCCCAGGGGGGATGAATTTATGGTCCCGGTAATTTATGCTGTTTCTCATGCTTATCAAAAGAGAGTGTCGCAAGTGGTGAGAGTGTCGCATTGGTTAGTTCGTGCGGTAAATTTATTGAAGGTCCTGTATTGTATTTTGAGATCGAATATCCCTCCCCATGTAATACAGTAAGAATGACAAATGACAAAAAATAAAAAGAAAGAGAGAAAATATCACGTCCCGAATCCGCCTCGGTAGTATAGGGTTTTTTTTCCATCTTTTTGGGTAACGGGTAGAGACAATGGGTGATTTTAGAAAACCCATCAGATTTAGGGTAGGAGCAGGGAAACGATCACCCCGCCCCAATACATATATGATTATAAAATTATATTTTCTCTCTTCAATGCAAATTTAGTCTTATTATTATATTTTTATACTTACAACTGAAATACAACATCATATTATAATTATTTTTCATTTTCCTTCTAAATGGTAGATTTTGGTTAAGTTTTAATACTCCGTAAATGTTTTATTATTTGTGTTCACTAATTTTGGAGTCTATTATATATTTTCTTAATACATAAAAAAAATAGGGGCACTGCGGGTAAACATGTTGCCTGATAGGGATGGGTGCAGGGTACAAATACATTACCCGGTCGGGTTAGGAGTCGTCTGGGAATTTTATGGTAACCCGCCTCGTTGCCATTCCTACACGCCACCTCAAGTTCTCATTTGCCAAAAGCAATGAAGGTGCTTTTAGCACTTCTATGCCAAAACTCATTTTAGCATTTGGTTCTAAAAACGAAAAAGTCAAATTTTTAGCACCTCGAGTTCTCATTTGCTAAAAGCAATGAAGGTGTTTCACTTGATTTTTAGCACTTTTATGCAACAATCCATTTTAACATTTGGTTCTGAAAACTCAAGTGGAAAATGCTCCGTGGTGAGATTTTGTAATAGTTTTTCCTAGCTCAGGTAATTTGAGCAATTTGATTCTTAAAAATACGAACTAATTTATGCTGCAGGTGTCAATGTATCTTATTGTAATCTTCTATTTTAGGCATCATATTTTGATTGCTTGTGATCGTATCTTGTACTATTTTCCATTTTAGGCGTAGATTTTCTCTCTAAGTTGTATTAGTGTGACGACCCTGATTTTTAGAGCCATTAAAAATAAATGAACTACATAGCCGTTCCAAAAAAAAATTTGTACATAAAAATTTAGACTTTTCCGCAAAATAAAAGTACAAATAAAAGTCTTTTACATAAACCAAATGAAATATGAACTTTTATTAAAATTTGGGATGTTACAATTAGGCTCCATTTGTTTCGACGTAGTATTTTTGGGTAAACTACTTTTCATGTAAAACAATCTTGTCAAAAATAACTTTTTCCGTCTTTGTTTTCCGATGTTTGGTTGACATTTCCAAAATATTAGCCTAACACAATTTCCTAAAGCAACCCCTACCGATATATGCAACTTCAATTCAATTAATAACATGGTTAATTGAGATTCAAAGTGAAGATTTATGTGTCGAAATTGAGGATCAATTAAATTAGCCAGATATTGTATGTATGTATGTATGTATACAAGTACCTGCATCTAAAAAGTAAAAAGTAGAGCAGTCGATCAAGATAAAGACAGAGAGAGCGAAGGAGAAGAGCGAAAAAGCAAAGAGGCGGTAAAAGGAAAAATCGAATTTGTCCTCTGTGTGCAGAGAATCATTTTCTTGACGAGAGAGATGTTGAGAGATCACAGGAAACGAAAAATGAAGGGGAGATGACCCGAATAAAAGGAAGAAATTCTTGAGAAATCCAGTGGAACTGGGATCGCATTCATTCATATGATTATGATAAATGTAAAGACAACACAATAACAAAGTATTTTACTGACCCAGAATTCAGGTGATGAGAGAGAGAGAGAGAGTCCAAACAAACGGAGCCTTAGCCTTGTCTTTCGTATTCTAAATTAATCAGTAATACAAATCAGTCTTTCTTTCTCTGCAAACTCATATTAGGGAGTAGCGAATTAAATTGACATCCAACTACAAAATAGATTATGATAAAAAGACTGCAAAACAAATTGAGAATATACAAACAATTGTTTTATTTATGTATATATTCGCATTTTCCTTTTTATATGTATGGGAATAAACCCTTCCCCTTTACTAATTTGCTGTTTAGCAAACTAAATTTTGAGTTGTACATGGATCCTCCAAAAATATATTCTGATTTGTTGGAAAATAAAATATTTTTACTGATTTTTTAGAATATACTCTCCAATTCGCTTTCATAAACAAGAATCCATAACCTCCTTGGATTGAAATTTTGAATTCTTTATTTGACTTATGAACCCATAAATATCATCTCATCAATAAAAATGTCGGTCACGTTATCCTCCTAATATTATTCTTTTAATCACGCTAAAGTCTTACAATAAAACATCCAATCATCAGAAAGGGAACTGATTCAATATCCCCCCCCTTTGTCTGGGGGATACCATATCCCTCCTATTTACAGCCATTAGATCTTCATCAATTCATCTTGGCCATTCAATTTTATAACAAAAAATAATGGGTAACTGCTCAACCGGTTACCTCTGAT
>JAXBDA010007079.1:0-18725 GCA_036023075.1 Gaultheria prostrata
AGACACTTTTTTTTTTCTTCTCTTTTTCTTTTTTTTTTTCTCTTTTTTTTTTTTTCTTTTTACTTTATTTATTTAATTACTTATTTAATTAGGTTTAATCAAATTACATGTCATAACTTATTTAATTAGGTTTTTTAAAATTTATTATCATGGTTAATTTGACTTTATATTTAGAAACTTTATATTATTTTAATTAGTAAATTAATTTGTCTTAACAATGATAATAAATTTTAAAAAAAAACTTCTAAAAGTGAATAATATTACAATCACGCTTAAAAGTAAATAAATATTACAATCACGCTTAATAACCACCACAGTACCATTTTCCAGACCAACATTTTTCGCCCAATCTAATATTTCTCCTCTACTTTAAAAAATCTACAAAAAAAAAAAAAACCGAATATGTATAAGTAAAACATTATCCAGTCTTACCATATTTTATCTACTTTCAAAATAAATGATGAATATGCAAAAGAACAATGGAAATAACTAACCTGATCAGTGCTAAATTGGGGTGTATAATCGCGACTGCTGTAGGAGATGCTCTCCTCACTGGGAACATCATTCTCAAATGACCAACCATCTGAATAGTAGTAGCCATCCATAATGTTGTTCGATGAATTACGAAAAAAGAAAGAAAAATAGTGGGAGATGTTCTGTGAATGTATCAAGTAGTGGGAGAATAAAGGTGTGAAGTAGTAGAAGAATGAAGTAGTATAAATAGATAAGAAGGTAAGGAGATAAGAAAAAAATCTAATATGAGTGGTTGTAAATGAAGATAAGAAGGTAAGAACTAAGAAGGTATAAATAGATAAGAAGGTAAGGAGATAAGAAAAAAATCTGATATGAGTGGTTGTAAATGAATATAAGAAGGTAATGAGATAAGATAAAAATCTGATACCCGTGGGTTATCCTCCTTTGCAAAGTATTTGTTTCAGGTACATTTTAGATTGTCGAAATGGTCGATGTTGTCCGATCGGATCCCAGGATATGTCATTTTTCATGTAGTGGCGCGTATTTTACAATACGAGGTTGCCGATGTCTTTTCATGCGTCTCGCTTCATCGTAGTTAAAAATAGTAGGCCTTTTTTATTAATCCGGAGCGGCGGGGCAAAATGGGGTATCAACAATAATTAAATAAAAAAGGGAATTGAATTTCACACCCCTCATTTCAACATCTGCACCCCTTTTTTGTTTTTATTAGGGTGAAATTACTGAAATACCCATCCATTTCAACATTTGTACCCCCATATGGATTATAAAATGGAGGGGTATTTTAGTAATTTCACCCTAATAAAAACAAAAAGGGGGTGCAGATGTTGAAATGAGGGGTGTGAAGTTCAATTCCCATAAAAAATTGAATTAAATAAATAAATAAATAATTAAACAAGTTGAATTAAATAATTAAATGAATTAATTTAAAGAAATGAATTAAATAATTAAATAAATTTATATAAAGAAATGAATTAATAAAAATAACATAAATAATATAAATAAAGTAATTAAAGGAGGGGAGGAAGGGTAAAATAGTAATTTGGGGGGGGGTAACAATTTGTGGTGGCATGGGGAACACGCTCCTTTACAACCGAATTACCCCAGCTTTATTAAAGCCAGCTGCCAGCCTACACACTTAAAGCACAAAAAAGGAGAAAGCTATTGCAACACCAAATACAGTCACATGCGAAACATACTTTTACAGTCACATCACATGCTCTCTCTCTCTCTCCCCTTCCCAATCTCCAACCACTCCTTCCATTTCCACCCAAACGCCCTCGACTCTTGCACTCTCTCTCTCTCTCTCTCTCTCATCACTGCCGACACAAAAATCAACACACCGAAGATCTCTCTCTCATCACTGCTACAACACCAAAATACAGAGGAAGGGAAGACAAGTTTAGAGGGAATTGACTCCAAGTTTTTTCTTCATCTGAACACCAAATACAGAAGAGGGGAAGACATTTTGCACATAAAATATTATAATCTCAGGGATCGCGTGCACTTTTGGCTTTTGAGATGAGAGATCTGAATCCCATGCGCCGCACCCGTACGCCTGACGATGATGGTGATGATGTTGTGCCATTCGTAACTCCTATTTTGGGTCTAGATTGAGATGGGAGATCTGAATCCCATGATCTACAAATTCGCAATAAACTAGGTATTTTTTTATTAGATCTACAAGTTCGCAGTGTTTATACAAAATTCGGAGGGTTCTATTTCGGAGAATTGATTATCTTTTTTACAAATTCGCAGTTTTTTTTTAGAAAATTCACAGGCTGTTTTTTTTAAAAAAAATCGCAGGTTTTTTAGCCTCTGTTTATGAGGAACAGAATGAATGTAATTTTAGATCCATTTCCACAAATTTTTTTCCGGATGTAATTCTTTTTGTTTTTGAATATCGTTGTTTGTAATCTACTGTCAGAAATTCGCAGTTAGAAATTGAGTAGTACTTGTAAGCATCGCCTTCTATGATCTCTAAAAACACATCGATTCCTGCCATTGCTATTAATCATATACTGATCTTTGTATAAACTGAGCTTTGTTGAATTTGTATAAGCTGAGCTTTGTTGTATAAACTGGGTGTGAATCATATACTGATCTCCTACGTAATTTTCGTAAAATTCGCAATGAATTTGTTGGATAGATTCTTTATTTTTTTCTTGATATAAACATTTTTTTTATAGAAAAAATACAAAAAGTGAGTTTAAAAAAAAAATTACAAATTCGCATTCAATTTTGCCGGCCGGAAGGTTTAACAATTCGCAGCAGGCCGCCGGAAAACTTCGCGGCCAGGAAGTAGTTGCCGGCCGGAAGTGCATGGTGGATGAAGGTGGGGAATGGGAGGTGGAGTAAAGAATAAATTTGTGTTTGAAGTGTAGAAAGGTAATCTTATTAACGAGTTGTACCTAGAGGTAATTAAAAATTGAGTGTTTCCTTCTAGGGAATTAATGACTCATTTTCTGTACTTAGTGGTAAAAATCTGTCTGACAAAGGGATTGATGCTAAAGTTTGGATTTGGTGGGAAAGTTATTTTCGTGGTGGAACTCTTAGAAATATTTTTCATATGAGGATGGATGGGTTGGGTAAAGATGGGGAACCAACCCTTGTGTGGAGCCCACCTCAAGTCGCAAACATACAATTCGAGTTGTCCACTAATTTTAATATAAGTTTTTGGGTGGTGCCACTAAAAGGCAGTAAGTGTAGGAGGTGAGGATGAGAGGGGGTTTATATAGGAGGGAAATGGGGGGAGGGAGTGTAATTTAAATTTGGTTTAGTGGAGGGAGTTAGAGAGTGATTAGGGATGTTGAGTACACTTGTTGTCCAAGTTTTAGGCCGGATTTTGGGGGAACAATGGCTCAATTACAGCAAAATCTCATCATTACAGCCATTGCCTGTAACTGACTGGAGCAGGGGTTGTGTTGAGCGCTCAGCATGGCTCAACCCCATGTTGAGCGCTCAACAGGGTGTTTGTGGCTGGCTTGTGCTTTGGTTTGGTTTGAGTGTTTTAGGTTAGGTTAAGGGTTTTTGAGGAGTTTAGGGTTAGGTTTGAGAGTTCATCAAGTCCGAGCCTCGTTTCGGTCCTCAAGGTAGTCAACATTGGTCTGTCTCATCATCGGGAATGCTTGCGCGCATTCCGGGTTCAAAATCAGGATGTCTACACCAACCAAGTATTTATTTATGGGCAAATGGTTGAGGCGCGAAAGGAGCACCATTGGCAACGTTACGAATCTCAAAGTGTGCTCCATCGCCTTTCGGACCTTGGCCCGTTGCCACCATACCGAGCCCCGATGTATGCTCCGTTTCCCAGTACCTCCACTTCGCCTGCGGGAGCGGATGATGATGACAGTGATGATGAGAGACGTGGTGGTCACTCTTTGTTGTACAGTGTCAACATTTTCATTTCTTTTCTTTCTCAGTATAGTTTGTTTTTCCTTTCTTTCGTTTGTCGTTGTGGGGACTAACATGTGCAGGTCGTTGTGTTCAAGTTGGGGGGTCATGCCCCGTGATCTTTTAGCATGTTTTGTTCCACTTCCGAGGTGATCTCTTTCCTTACTTTTCGCTCCTTGTCCTATCTTTTAGCGTATGACATTCAATGAGGAGATTGCATGATTTAAGTTGGGGCGTGGGAATACTTCGTAGTTGTGCATATTTAGAGTCTTGAAAAAAAAAACAAAAAACCTGGAAAATTTGAAAAAATCTAAAAAGTTGGATTGCTTAGCATGGAATCTTGGGCTTTTGATGGATACTTGTTGCTTGATTGAGTTGAGATAAGCTGTTATTGCATTGACATATCTTGTGCCACCATAGTTCTGTTTGCTAGTTTGTTTTAAGGGATGCCTCATAGCACTTAAGCATAGCACGGTTGCATGCCACGTTAGTTGGGCTTTGATCACTTGTGAACTTTGATTTGGTTGTTCTCAAAGGCTATGATTAGTGGAGACTTATGCTCTTGTGAGCTTTCGTGCCTTAGCTTTCTTTTGGAGAGGTGTCGAAATAACTCTTTGTTTAACTCGGAAAAAATAAAACTTGCTGTCAATCTCATTATCTTTTGCAAAGTATTGGAATTGCATGGTTTGAAAATATCTTGGATTTGGTTTGTTGCTTGGATGTTACACCCCTAGGAGATGATCTTGGGCATTTTCTTGCATGTTTGAACCGGTTGGTCTTTCTTGATTACATTATCCCTTGTGAGCCATTTTGAGCCTTAAACACTTAGCCTTTTCTTTGTTAAACTCCACCTTCCATATTGTGTTTTGAGAAAGGCAAGAGTGTAGAGGTAAAAAAAAAAACGACCATGTGTTGTAAGAACGTACCTCGATGGTGAAACGACATGCAGTGGCGGAGCCATGAATCGAAATCGGATGGGGGCGAATTATGAAAGGAATCTTGGTTCTGTAATTTTTTTTGAGACTAAATCTAGTCATTCGAGTTTTATTGGTCAGTTTTAGTAAATTAAAAAAATAATAACGAGTATTGTTTTTATTATATCATTCGACAACCGCAGTATTATTATTGCACGGTATCATTCACCGTAATTTACTAGTCCACCAAACATTTTCCTAACACATCCAGTCCACTTAGGCATCCAAAATACAACAATACCCCTCAGATCTGTGCGTGTGTTTCCTCTGGTGACATGCACGCCAAACTTCACTGACCACCATCCCTTCCTTCCCACCTCCGGCGACCACCCCCGTCAACAAATCTCCGGCGAAACTTCGGCGGAAACAGTCAAATCGTGACCTAATCATGTCATCGTCATCGTTGTTTCTGGCTGAAATCAAGTCGTCTCACCATTTTCTTAAACTCCGGCGACGGACGATTCCCATCGAGTGAACAATCGTTTAGATTTCCTAGTGAGAGAGAGAGCAAGAGAAATCACGCAGTCGTCATTGTTCTGGCTACTCTTCGGTGATCGACAGCTCCGGCCGGTATGCTCCAGTTTTGAAGAAAACCGGTACTCTGATCTATCAGTTCCGTTCTGGCCATTTTATCGGTCGATCTTGGACCATTTTAGGCATTTCGATCTTTTTTCCTGCTGCACCATGCTGTTTCATCAGCTGCCGGACTCATTTTGTAGGATCAGAAAATGCTGCATCTTTGTTGTTGGTCGCCGGAGAGAAAAGAAGAAGAAGAGAGCAACTTTCTTTACTTTAATGATACATGGGAAGAGTTTCAATAAAAGCTGACTATGGGGCATGTGCTACTTTAAAGTAGTACCTACCTACTGACCTACTGATAGGAAACAGACTGTGCTACTTTAAAGTAGTCTCTCTCTTTACTACTCCTATTAATGGATAAAGAAAATAAAAATATTTACTCCAATAGTCTCTCTCTCTCTCTCTCTCTTTACTACTTTAAAGTAGTCTCTCTCTTTACAATAGAATGAGGTAAGTACAAAATGGCTGCTTTTGCTTTTATCGAGTAGTACTGTAATTGTTTTAATTTCGAAATGTACAGACATAGTTGTTCTGCTATATAGATAACCACCTCTTGTGAGTCCAGATGACCATATCTGCCTAGATTTTTTGAAATAAAGATAGTCTTTTTTTTTTCACGGAACAAAAAAAATATAGTCCAGATAATAACATTTTGTGGGTCTAGATAACCACTTCTAATCCCAAGTAGGCTTAAAAACAAAAGATATACTTCCAGATAACCACATCTTGTGAGTCCAGATGACCACATCTGATCCCAAGTAGGCTTAAAAAAGAAGAAGATATACTTATAGATAGCCACATCTTGTGAGTCCAGATAACCACATCTTGTGATTCCAGATATGGTCATTTGGGCCGGTGACTTTTCCGGCGAAGTCCAATTTTCCGGTGACGGAAAAATTCCGGCAAACTTTCCGGCGAGGGTAAACTTTCCGCGCGTGGTATATAAGCATGTATTAAATTTATGTGAGGGTATATTTGTCTATTAAAAATGGAGGGTGAACTTTATACCTTAGAAAAAGCAAAAAAATGGATTAGAGGTGTTATGGAAATATGAGGTGGACTAGACATGTTAGGAAAACCTATAATGGACCTTAAGAGTAATTTGTTATAATCTTAAATGCTTTATCCAATTGCCTATTTTCTCATTCAGATTTTAGGATCCTAAAATCTGAATGAATCATGAATAAAAATTAGGCAGTTAGATCAATTACTAATGATTGTTGGATTGAATGAAAATTTTACAAGACAACTCAAAAAAAATTGAGTTGGCAAATCTAGTTGGAAAAATTTGCAGAAACTTACTACTCCAGTTCGATAATAATCTATTACTTAAAAGGTTTTGGCTATCCATATTTGTAATGCTACGAGGTATGTTTAGTCTTACTCTTTTTTCTCTCTCTCTTTTTTTTTTTCTTTCACGGAGTCTTACTCCACCTTGTAGTAAAACCGGTGTAAGTAAACCGTCTCTAGTTTTTTTTTTTTCCGTTCATTATTCCTAATCTATTATATGGGGAGGGGGGTATGAGACCCGATTTCGGGATGCAGTGAGGGGCATTCAAGAGCTCTACCGCATGAGCAAGCCACCACTTGCAAACCATCTCTAGTTTAACAAGGATTAACATAGGGAGATGAGTATATCCGACAAGTACAGTTTAATCCTTTTACTGAAAGGAAAAGATGATTTAAGTAAACCCATTCCCACTTGAGCTAGGACAAATTGCTCATCATCTTGCTATATATCGTAGTCATACCATTGTGATTAAGATTTGAGAAATATTTTTGAGAAGATTAAAAAACATAGCTAAATCATCACAATATCTTCACATGTCGTCAGGGGCGGAGTTATGTAGGGGCCGGGTGGCCCCGGCCCCCCAATTTCCTTTTTTGGAGTAAAAAATTATACTCCAAAAATAATTAACAAGTAAGAATAATTTGCATTTCGAAAACATCTGGTAATCTTAAGGGCCGGTTGCTATAAGGTCCACTACAGCTATTTCCTAATATTTCTCTCACAACCAGCAACCAAACTCTCTTCCTTCTCTCTAAAAAGCTCTAACAAAGCCACTCTCAAACTAACACTCACGTCCTCCCTCTTCCACACAACAAAATCCCACCAAAATTCATTACCAAACTCCAAACATTACCATCCAACCACAACACAAGCAAAACCAGCTTCAAATCACTTCAAAGCAACCCAAAATCCTACTATTTCAGTACCAAAAATCAAAACCTCAAGCCTTTACGAAGCAAAAACCACATTTTCTAGCCTTTAATTAAGTCCAAAAAGGTAGGAAGTGAACAAAATCAACATTTGGTTGTACCTGAGGGTGACCAATAGGTGTATGTGAGTTCTCTATACTCATCTTACACCTATAAGGTCCAAAAGTTGATAATTGAAGCATGCAAAAATTTCTGGTTTGATCGGGCCCCTGAGTGCTCAAGGGGGGTCTGTCATCTGTCAGTCTAGTTGTTGCTCTGTTTTGATTATTGCTTAAGCTATTTTATCACTCTGTACAGTCTTTCATCATCATAATATACAGTACTAAAGTGTTATTGGGCTCTAATCACTTTGAAATAATCATCAAAGAAGGTTATACAATGATGTTCATGTTTGAAAAAGGAAAAAACAAAGATGATTGATCTTTATCAAGAAAAAGAAAAGCAAAAGCAAGTGTTTTCAAAGTGATCAGAGGTTAATAAGTCCAAAGGAATATCAAGAGGGAAGCAACACAACTGACAGAAACATCCAAGCCAAGGGATGGCTTGAGCACTCAACTCTACCTTGAGCGCTCAAGCTGTCCCCTGGACAATGTATTTATTTTACTTCTTTTGATCTCTGATTTTTATCTCAAGCCATTCAAGGGTGTGTGAGTGTGTTATGCTGATATATCTGTTTACTTATCTTCACTCAAGCTTACATCTCTCATTTCTTTTAATTCCTCAAGCATATTATATAAAGAAAAATTCATTGAAGTTTGTGTATTAGTTAGAATCCAATCTCCAACTATTGATTGTTGCTGTTCAGATCCAAATCAACATGAGAACCATTTTCCAGAAGCTATTTTGAGTTGAGATTGTGAGTTTATGAATAATATGGCAAATGAGACTGTCAGGCTTGAGGGGTGCTGAGCGCTCAAGACCCCCTTGAGCGCTCAACACCAGTACCGGTTGGCAGATTAGTTCATCTATTTCTAACATCCCATAAATTATTGAGTACAGACCGGGTGATGGGGGGTGCATTAAAACCCTTCCCCTCTCGTAACCAAACCCCCGAATCTAGAAAATGAAAAGGTTTTTCGCATGACCGGTAAAATATTTTCAAAACCATTGGGCAAAATGAGTCATTTTTAAATGGTTTCTCGGGTTCATTCCTAAAATCCGGGTGGCGACTCCAAAACAATTTTCAAATCAAATTGAGCTGAGAGCCATCGACGTCGGCATCCGCCCGACGGGTGTCCACAGTGGGACTCGCAATCCCTCTTGGGAAACACGCATTTCCTCTTGGTGAACCCGCAACCCCTCAACCCACGCATCAAACTCTGGTATTCATTAAAGCCAAAGTGGAATTGTTCCACATTCAGTAGCGGGGAGACGTGTTGCAAGGGAACCTCAGTCGCCGGCGCAAAGGGAGGAGGAAGAGGTGGAGGAGGGACCGACGCCCCCTCATGCCTCATCCTCAACATGGGGCGCACACTCCTACTCCACCGACTACTGTTAAACATATCAATTGTGGCATCTTGCAACTCATCAGCAACAATATGAAAATGTGGCACCCCGCGAACTGTAGGGGTAGGGTCTTGAAGCAACCCAGTAACGATGTGGCCAAAGGGAAGGAGCGTGGCAGCTCTTGTGGGACCGGTCAAGAAATGGAGCATCTCCTTCCAAATAATCTTAGGCACGTTGACTGGAGCACCAATATGGAAGGAATAAAGGCATCGAAGCCAATTATGTGATCTTTTATCCTTGTGCCCGTAGCACACATTGGAGAGCACTTCATCAATAAACCAAAGCGGCATGCCAAGGTCGGCTCGCCGCAAGTAATCCCCGTCCCCTAAATCAGGCCGAAAGACTAGCTTCAATTCCACAAAATTCTTGCTGGCCACATGGACGGTAAAGGCCGGGACATTCGCATGATAGGAAAAACCTAAAGCCTATGCTATGTCCCGGGCCTCAAAAGAAATTTCGGTACAGTCAACCGAGGTCTCAAGAAACTCACGACTCCTACGCCCGCGTGCAAGATGAGCGTAAAACTGCCTAACCAACTGGGGGTAAATGGGTGGATGGTAAGCTAGAAGACATTGTAAGCCTCGATTCTTGATGTCTTGAAATTGTGCTCTAGTATCCTGATCATACTAAAACAATAGCTCATCAAAAGTGATAGGGTGTTTGTACCCCCGGGTGGCGTACGCAACAAATGGGTCAGGCCTTGGCAGGTCGACTGGTGGACTGGGGCTACGACGGCCGTTTGGGCGTTTAGAAGAAGGTTCAAAGGAAGGCCCCTCATTAGTACTCACTTTTTTTTTTCCTTTTCCCGGGGTTCAAGGGAAGGCCCCGGCAACGGTGCCAAAATTTGATAGGTCGTTTTCGTACCAAAAATATAATTTATAAAATAGGGAATTAACTAATATCCCGAAGAATAGTGGTTAAGTCCGAGGTCGATCCGCTGGGACAGATTGGCTAAATTATGTTAGTTTCGATTAACTTTTAATTTAATTTAGGAAAAGAGATTGGTTTGAATAATTTTCAGGATTATTAAACTAAAACGAGTAATTGAAATGATTTAAACCGATGGAGAAGGAATCTAGGGTTTAGAATCCACGCCAGCCTTATTACCATGACTTGCATAGATTTGGTTAGTACTAGAACCGCGAAGGATTTTCGCTTGGGCTTGCAAACCCTATCGAAAATCGTAAAGAGAATATATGTGTTTGTTAGAAGGCATAGACTATCGCATAGCACGGACCGTCTCACAGTGCAACACGATCTGTCTTACAAGCATAATCTATTTCAAAACTCCAAACATAACGTTGAAAACAATTATATGAATGGGTATTTGAAAGTCAGCATACAAATATCTTATGAAACCAAGTTCTGAACATATAATTCGATTCGATTAAAACCCTAACCTACACAAAATAAAATGGTTACTTGGCGTAGAGCTTCATCCTCCCCTTAGATAGGGGGTTTAGCCGGCCATGGAGATGATTGATGCACAATTGAAAGAGAAGCGAAGAACATGAAGAACAATGAGTTACCCTCTCTAAAAAGCTGTCTCTCAAAGTATTTGGGAACCCTAAACTCATGTTATGAAGTTCTATTTATAATAAAAGACCCAAAATCTACATCAAAATGTAACTTTCCGCGCTTGTTGGTCCAGATCAAGGTGTTTTGGGTCCGGACCAAACATCCTGTAAGCTATTTATTGCACCGGGGTCGTTGGTCCGGACCAAGGTTGCTGCAAGCTTGATTTGTGCTTCTTGAGGTTGGTCCGGATCAATGAAGTGGTGGTCTGGACCAAGGTTGTTGCAACTTGGTATTTCGACTCTTTTTTTGTCCCCCTTCACATACCAAAGCTCCTAACTTTCTCCAAAATGTACATCTCTATGTTCTTGATCATCCGAAGCCTGTAACACCAATAACCGACAAAAGCTAATTAAATAGTAACCTAATTGGCCTAACAAAGTGCAAATTAGAGAGGGTAAAAGGGTGCTTTTGAGCACCTATCAGATATACCGTCTGCCAATTTGATGAATTAATTCCATGGTCTAAGGGAGTTCAGAGGAAAGAGAAAAGAAAGAGAGAATACATATTTCAATGAAAAATAATAGCTTGAGGCAAAAAATAAATCAATGCAAAATGTAGATAAGGTTTTGATTGATTCCCGAGGGCAACATAATTTGTTCTAAGGTTTTGATTGATCCTATTCCTATAATATCCCTTCTGCTAAAATATCCCTTTTCCTAAGAAGGGTGTAATTGTAGATCAAGCAAAATATGCTATGACGAAGAGGATGTATCAGCCAGAACCTATAAGTGTACAACAAAGAAGAAAAATTAACAAAAAGATGACTTAATAACATAAGATTGTATAGTCTATGAGGAGACATTTTTCCATATGGATATCTACCTCAAGTTGTTCTTTAGTAAATGAATCTTTTTGAAGATTCCATGTATCTGTGTGGGTCCTCTGGAACTCCGCAATCGCTTTTGTAACTGTAAGATTTCACTGGCGATGGCTCTCCCACGAAACGAGCCAGCAATGTAACATGCTCGGGCAACCAACTGAAACAAAATAAGTTTCTTGTTAATGGAAATATAGTTGAATGTATCTAGAATTGGATTTCAAAACTGGTGTCCATTCTTTTGGTTGTGGTATCCCTGCAGTAAATCTTACCAATAATAGGTGTCGTTTCTTATGACGTTATTCATGAGTTCTTTGTTGGTGTTTCAGCATATTTAAAGCCTTATATGCATTTTATTATCTGCTTTTTGCTTATTCTTCTGGATATGGATTGACATAATGATTTCAGAAGCTTGCGAATCATAGAACCAAAAGTGGTTTCCTGTTGGTGTTGCTTATGATACTATCTTTTAACTAAATGTGGAAGCCTGGAAGGAGCATAATTGACAATCTCTCTTTCACTTGTGGTACTATTGCATCTTCAAAGCAACTTTATGTTAGTCTGTAGTGTTACAGTCATCTTCATGCTTGAATAATGTTGGAAAATATCTTAGATATTATATTTTCTTTTGTGTGTGAACGAAAATTTTAAGTGTAGAGTTGTGTCCGTTCGGTGACATCTATTCGGATAAATAGTTGTGTCACTTCCTTTCATGACTTTTCATAGAGTCACGAATATATCTATAAATAGGGGGTTCCTCATGCATTCATTAGAGATTAATTATTGTTCATATTTTCATTGAGTCAGAGTCTTTTTATTGGAGAGAGTACAGACACAAGTTTGGTTCAACAGACCCATCAATTGTAGTGCTGCTTCTGTGGGGATTTCGATCAAGTAATGCTGGGAGACAGACGTTCATGCAAACCGTAAGCATCGGCGGGGGCGAATCTGTCTTAAGATTGTTGGAAAAATATATTTACTTTTTGTGATAAAACCGAAACTATTAATGCAATAAAATCAGAACGCCAAACCTAAAAATCAATGAGAATGAAACGGTGATCCACATGAATGAAAATTGACTAGATAACAATGCCCAATAAACAAATCAATGCGATTGGTAGTATGTGGTACACATGGATGATCAATACATGTTCAAAGGGTAAGGTTGGTCCTTAACTGGGCCTATTATATTTGAGATCAAGGAAAGGGCCAAATACTGTAAAAATATTTTGACAGTCCCATTTGTTTGGGACTGACGTATACATGGTTTGACCGAGTATATTTCAGGATATTGCTTTTGGCATGAAAGTTCGGTGGATTTTATCAAGTTCCAGTAGACTTGAATATGCAAATTAGTTAGTCATTGTATGGCGTGATATCAAGTGCGAAAATCAAGGCATGCCAATGTAAAGATATTAAATAATATTCTCTCCAAATATCTTGAGTATTTAGTAGTTATTTGAACAACAAAAGCCCCACATATTAATTACTAAAGTAATTATGGAATTAACTTGACTTGATAAAGTTTGGTATCCAAATATTTGAAAGGATACATAACATGTATGGTGCATTTAGATAAAAACTGTGAAATTTGAGTAAATGTTACTTGATATTGGGTGAGTTACTCAATGTAGGAGTTGTCATAAATTACGGAAATTATTTTAATGAATTCTGAATTGATTTCATAATTGTGGGGGAAGCAATATGTATAACTTTATAATTTTCACAGAGTTACACTATTGGAGATGTCCAACTGTACTTGAAGAATAAAATATTGTGTTATGGGCATTCAATTTAAAGTTTTAGAATCCAACGCTGGATTTAATTTACATTTGGAGTGCAACAGTGATTTGGAAATCCCCACCCGTGTATAGTATGGTCAACAATGGAGTCTGATCAACTCATTGCATTAGACAAAAACTAGTAAGCGGAGTGGCTAACCCATTTCTTAGAGGATGTTCCACTTGGGTCTAATTCTATGTTAGGAGTTATAATGTGATGGCCATCAATAGTGAAAAAGGCATAGAAGACCATCTTGAACGGTAAGTCTCAATATTTATATAGCAGACAAGTTACCGTCAACATTTGTTCTCATTTAGATTGTAATGTCAAATAAGAATATTACGGATCTGTTAACCAAGCGGTTTTGACTAGAGAACAAATGATCATCGAGGGGAATGAGATTAAAGCCTATTAATTAAAAGTCTCTATAACGGCAACCCAACCTAGCTGACTGAAGATCCCAAGATCTAGGTTTAACGGGACAACCGAGTTATATGAGACTTAGGAGTAGCACTGAGGAGATATCTCTCCAACTCATTCCTATGGTGAAACAGTGATGCCTGCAGCGGTTTAGGTTAAGTTTTAACTTTTAATGATTCTTATACCTTGGTAAATCCAAGTGGGGTATATTGCAGGATACTCTTAATAAAAGATCACCTATGTGAGTGTGAAGTGGGCCGCTTCTATGAGAATTTTAAGGCTGAATTCTTTAAAAAATACTTTCTGAAACCAATCAGTGTTCTAGGGCCAAAATGGGCACAACCGTACGAACCAACTGTGTTCGGAAAGATTCGGTGTGAATTCTATTGTCTTGGTTTACACGAAACGCTGAACAGTTCAAGGCATCGCGTCCACTGGTTAGCAAGTAAATCCGATAGTCTTTCACAAGGGAAGGTTTAAAGCCAAAAGCTACCTATCCTATACAGGATTTTTCCACATGTACTTTCTCTGTCGTTTGCATTGGTTTTGCATTGTTATCTAGTCAATTTTCATTTATGTGGAGGATGGTTGGAAAATATTTTAGATACTCCCTCCGTTCCTAAATAAAAGACCCACTTTCTCTCTCTTGCCATTTTTTAAATCAAAAAATGAAGTACTTCCGACTATCATTTTTTGAATTTTTTCGCATCGAATTAAAGTAGTCGACAAGTACTTTAATTCGGTGCAAAAAAATTCAAAAAATGATACACAGAAGTACTTTATTTTTTTATTTGAAAAATGACACGACTTTTCGTAGTGGACTGTTATTTAGGAACAGAGGGAGTATTATATTTTCCTTTGTGTGTGAATGAAAATTTTAAGTATAGAGTTGTGTCCGTTCGGTGACATCTATGCGGATGAATAGTTGTATCACTTTCTTTCATGACTATTCGTAGAGTCACGAACATATCTATAAATATGGGGTTCCTCATTCATTCATTAGAGATTAATTATTGTTCATATTTTCATTGAGTCAGAATCTTTTCATTGGAGAGAGTACAGACACAAGTTTGGTTCAACAGACCCATCGATTATAGTGCTGCTTCTGTTGGGAGTTCGATCAAGTAGTGCTAAGAGGCAGACGTTCATGCAAACCGTAATCACCGTAGTGGGGGCGAATCTATCCTAAGTACAGAGTGTTACACTCGCCTTGATCACCGTTTCATTCTCATTGATTTTCAGGTTTTGCGTTCTGATTTGATTGCATTAATATTTTCGGTTTTATCACAAAAAGTAAACATATTTTTCCAACAAATAAATCTTACAGAGTGGATTCTCTGTTGCTTAATGGTGTTGTTGATGCTAATACAATTGGAATGACATGGTAGTCTCTCATCAATTTTGCTTTTGTATTTAACCAACTCGCTATGTTTTACATCACATAATGTGTGCTTTATTATGTTACTTTGCTGAGTTAGACTCCTGAGTTTTTGTGAATTATTATCAATATGCTATTCTTGTAGATTTTGCAGACAAGGGAATGACATTAATGGATTTATCATGGTAAAAGACTTACAAAATGTTTTATGAACATATCTCCCAAACATTATTTCTGTTGCAAAATGCATTATGTACATTTCTCCCAAACCATCGATCAAATTTAAGATGCATTCTGATTATATAAAAAGTTGAAAATAAAAAGCTTAAAATGGGCCTCCCAAACACCCCCTCAATATATTACTTTAGTGGCTCAATTATAAATTTTTGTGGCTCATGTTATGAGATTTTGGTGGAACAGAATAACTTTTGGCTTTAAACTAAAACCGGTTATTTTTTTTTTAGTGGAATGAGTATTGATTACGATTTTTTTTTTCCAATCGAAGTAACATTTTGTCACGACGAATCTTGTGAGTAGAGCTGGAAACGAGCCGAATTGAGCAGAACTCTGTCAGGCTCGGGTTCGGCTCGACACAATATTGGTTGGGCTTGGGTTCGGCTCGGGCTCGATTCGAGCTTGAACATGTGGGCTTGTTCGGCTTGTCAAATATTTTTAAAGTTTGCATTCGGCTCACTAAGGCTCGTTAAACTTAAACGAGCCAAAAACGAGCAGATTTGAGCCAAAATCAAGCTCGAGTTCAACAAGAATTTAAATTTTTTTTTTGAACGACAGATCAGAGTTGATATAAGCAACAAAAAAATTCAAAAGAGCAAAAGATTACTTTGTCCGAGTAGCAAAAAATAGGACACCCACAGCATACATTTACATTAAAGCTCAGAAACACAAACATGAGCCTTTCAATTAGACCAGACCCGAATAATTGAATCAGCTAGAGTGACCTTTGACATACACCCCCAAAATTAATGGAGCATATGATGGCCTCTTTTGAAGCAAAACCAAATTATCAGAACCAGCAGAATGAAGAGGGCCATGTGTTGATGTAGCAGAACCAAAGTAACCTAAAAAATGTAGCATGGATGAAGCTATTCATCTGAAAAAATAAAGAAAAGAAAAACCAAAATCGTGACGGCAACAGAGGAGGAGGCTAGAGTGAAGGTAGATCGGAGAGGAGACGACAACCTAAAGGTAGCGGGGCGTGATCCGTAAAGGATTGGAGAGACGGAGGTGGTGGAGAAAATGTTTGAGAAACCCGAACTTTATTATTCACACGATTTTTACACTGAGCCCCGGGCCCAGAGGGACTAATATACCCCAAACTAATTTACATACATACGTTACCAAATTAATATTTACAGATATACCCAAAACTAATACTAATATTTACATTTTAACTCTAGGTTCGCGAGCCCACTCGAGCCGAATACTATTAAGTTCAGATTCGGCTCGTTTACGGAACGAGTCTAAAATTTTGTTTAGGTTTGGCTCGTTTAGTAGATGAACCGAATTCGAACGAGCCTTTGCTAAACCGAGTTTTACATAATTTGCAAACGGCTCGGATCATTTGGACCATAATGCGTACATAACTATTCGTAGTCGGGTAAGGTAATCATAACTCTACGAACATCTTTTCCAATGTACAAATCGAAGCCTCAAACCCTTTGCCAGTGCAACTCGTGGGGCTTACCAGAGTACTCCACCACCAAATGCGGCTACGATCACAACCCTAGCTTCACAGCTATCGTCGCCGTTAATGGCGTCCCTTTCAACACCACTGATGACAGCAGAAATTCCAAAGAAGCTCAGAACAAAGCAGCTAAGATCGCTTTCGAGCACCTCTCTTCCGCTAACCCTTCCTGTTCCTCTACCTTTCCACAACCCTCTCGTGTTGCAGCTCTTTCCAGTCCCTCTGTTCCTGCTTCTTCTGGTAAATCTAATACCAATTCCTTTTTATGTTGCATCTCTTTTGTGTTCGCTTGTACCTATTTGTAGGAAATGTTTATCAAGTACGGACGGGGTTGGCATGGTGGGTTTTAGCCTGGGAATTAGGACTTAAACTTGTGCAAAAGTTGTAGGAGGGGCGTCAACGAAATTGTCGTACATATTTTACATTCAAGCAGCCTGTACATGTATACAGTTACGAAGATAGAGTTATATACAATTGTGAATGCATGCAATCTTGTCCATTCATATCCTTTCTAAATGGTAATATATGGACTTTAGTGTTAAATTTTTTATAGATGCTTATGAGAGCAATTGTCAAAATATTTAAAAAAAGAAAAAAACCTTGGATGGGTGGGTGTTATATTGATTTAGAAGATGTTGAGCGGACAAACCTAGATAATTTTGACGTTTTTGAGAGAAAAACTACTATATATCTGATTTGTTTTTTGAAAATTAATATAGTAGGGTCGCGTAGGCTCATCCACCCCTCTGTCCGTTCTCTATTATGCATTATTCTTTTAGACCATCTCTTCTATGCCATTAATAAGTTTTTCGTTAAATCTTTGGTGTATGCTTAATCCCTTTGGAACGCTCATATCCAATGGGATTTTTTTTTTCAACTTCCCACTAAAAAAGTAAGACTTAGAGTGAAGGGGTGGGGCTCGAGATGGTTTTATGTTTAAAGGTATGATTGGCTGGACTAATAGTTAGAGGATATGTATTTGCATAGGATGAGCACTGGCTAATAGTGAGGGGGTCAGTGCTACCATTCCCAAAGTAACCTATGCCCTATGATTTGTAGACCTACTAATGTGTAACCCATTCCCAAATGATCAAGTCCAAATGCTGTAAATGGCTTCCCACGGATATTGTGATCCAATCCCATGTCATATCTGGCCAATCAAATGGGTTTAATGTTTAGATGTGGAGCAGAAGAATAGAGTAAATTGAAATCCTTGGGAGTTATGTTGCGTATTTATAGTTCCGTTAATTTTTGCTTTCTAAGTTTTGTGTTGCCATTGAATATGTGTTCAGTTGCTGTCCTGAAAAACAGCTAGGGTGAAATGTGACGTGTTTCTTGTTCTCTATTATGTTCTTACCATTTTTTATCCTATTAATTCGCACTCTTGTGTATCTTGAACTGGATTTCAGAACTGGTGTCCATTCTTTTGGTTGTAGTGGTATCCCTGCAATAAATCTTCCCGTTAATAGGTTGTCGTTTCCTATGATGTTATTCACGAGTTCTTTGTTGGTGCTTCACCATATTTAAAGCCTTATATGCATTTTATTATGTGCTTTTTGCTTATTCTTTTGGATATGGATTGACATAATGATTTCAGAAGCTTGCATATCATAGAACCAAAAGTGGTTTCCTTTGGTGTTGCTTATGATATATTTTGGCTAAATGTGACACCAAATGATGGGAAATAAGAGAAATTATTCACACAAAACATCACTAATCTTTTTTATTAAAACTTTCCCCAACAAATACAAACATACAAAATTACACAACTCTCATGCTCACTCACATGCACACACAACTTCACTGGGGGGGGGGGGGGTGGGGGGGGGGGGGGGGGGGGGGCCCCTTTGGGGGGGTCTCCACGTTTCCTCTCTCCTTTCC